>ML208402.1:0-71533 GCA_004369065.1 Pluteus cervinus
AGTATACACAAACTACCATACCAGATTTGGGTGGCCCGGGGCATGCAATTTCGACGGTAAAAGAATCGCGGCGTTTGCCGCGCGATTTGGAATAAGGTTTGGCTGGGAGGGAAAAGACCTCGTCCTCCACTTTTTTCGGACTCGGAACCGGTGACGCGTGACGCAACAAGCCTGGCTTCCCGATATAGGTATGCTTACGGTGAAACTGGCTCCAGATCTTGCATCTCCGATTGACTCATATCAGTCTACGGCTTGACTGGGATCGGAATTGATATTCCACGAGTTCAACACCTCCTTCACTGCTGCATGCCCATCTCTGCATCTAATCTACTCTCAGAAAAGCCATTCACCAGGTCCAAGAATGCCTATGACACACGCAGACAGAAGTAGGAATGAAGGCTCAACGAGTTCCCTAAAGGTAACCAGCAAAATAAAACAACATTTGAACGGGAACGTTTCTCCAGCGGACCTACCGAGGAAGAAACGAGTTGCTGGCGCTTGTGATGTATGCAAGAGGAAGAAAAGTGGGTGTTTATTGTCAAGTCTCATGCTGCTAGCACCTAATGCCCGTTTTAACAACTGTCAGTACGATGTGCGCATTTCATCACCTGGACTTCGGATGGAGTCTGAATTGTGCGGTTCTAGGTGATAGTGGTGATATGCCGGACTACAAGTGCACAAATTGCATTCAGTTCGGCCACGAGTGCAGCCACAGAGATGTCACAAAGGCGCGTCTATTTCGTCTATAGTATGGTATGTGTGGGTCAAACTAAGATGTCTCCTTGAAGCATCTACTAGTGGGTCCTGCTAAAGTGTGCGCATTATCCACATCCTAACCCTCGATAGATTCACTCATCTTCACGCTAGATATGTGGAAGGCCTTGAACAAAAGGTTGAAAGGATGGAGAAGCTGTTGAGCCAGGCAGGTTGCCCCACAGGTCAACTATATCCGCGCTGACGGACACAACCTAGGCTTTACCTGGGGTAGATTTCAACCAAGATGTCAACGTACCACCAGTGGCGCTGCCCAGAAATGATCTCCCACTTATGCAGCAGTTCTCGAAACTCCAAATCAATCCACCGCAAAGCCGTTTCTTTGGGCAATCGAGGTATGTGTCATCAGCTTACTCTCAAAGACTTCGCCAACACCCCAGCATCAAGTACAATACAGCTCGTTCAGACTGCTATGGATATGAAGAGTGAATACACAGGCTCTACCGCCGAAACGAAACAACCCCTAGCTTCGCGGCGACTGGACAACTGGCCTGGTCCATCGAGAGTCAGTCACCTCCCCCTCCTTCTTTCTCCCATCTGATTAGTTCTCTTGGTACTCAGTTTAGAACAACACAGCTGGAGACGCCCATCCCTCCGCCATTCACATTCCCAGAACCTGATCTATTAAAATCCCTGGTAGACCTTTATTTCAAGGAGCTCAGTATATTTTCCCCTCTCCTACACCGTCCTACGTTTGACTCTAGCGTTGCTGCGGACTTACATTTGAGGGATCGCGAATTTGGTGCCGTAGTTCTTCTGGTTTGTGCACTCGGAGCCAAGTTCTCCGACGACCCGAGAGTTTTTTCTGACATCTCCGTGCTCGAAGGGGAAGGTATGAGTGATGAAGAGAAGGCCCGCGTGTTGTTGGGGTCTTGTGGATGGAGGTGGTTTGAGCAAATCAATTTGACTCAGGCCGGTTTGTTGAAGAGGCCAACCTTGTACGAACTCCAGGCTCATGCCGTAAGTGCAAGGAAGTTCCTTCTTGATCGCTGATTCTGATTTCGTTGTATTTAGTTGTCAGTTTTGTTTGGTCAAACATCCGAAGAGGCCCATGGCGTATGGACACAGACAGGGCTCGCGATGAGGATGGCACAGGATGTCGGTGCACATAGAAAGCGCACTAAATATGAGTCCAGGGCCCAAGACGAGCTTTGGAAGCGTGCATTTTGGTGCGAAGAGTTGATATCTTGTCGTGAGAGGGTGCTTACAATCATCTCTAGGGTCATCGCATGCCAAGATCGAATGACGAGCTCATTCAAAGGGAGGCCTCTGTGCCTTCAGCCCGAAGAGTGAGTCGACCGGTTGTTGCTACGCTCCTGAACGTACTAAGATTCGAACCCAGCATAGACGTGGAATTTCCAGCGGAGTGTGACGATGAATACTGGGACCATATAGATCCTGAACAACGGTTCAAGCAACCAGTTGGAAAACCATCAGTCATGGCATTCTTCACTTGCTATTTGAACTTGACGGACATATTGGCTTGGGCAATGAGGGCTATCGTGAGTGGCGCTATGCGTCTTATTGATGTGATGTTATGACACTCTTATTCAGTATTCGTTATCAAGACCCCAATTGGGCCGCTTCGCCGCCAGCATGAAGTACTCAGAACAACAAAGCTTATCAGATTTGGACTCTGCAATGAATCGCTGGATGGGCGCATTACCTGACCATCGTGAGTGCATCCTCCACGGCTTATCCGCTTCTCATTCTGGATAGTTCGGTGGAATCCAAACCACGAAAACCCCATTTTCCTTGCCCAGTCGGCTACCCTTCATGCAATGTATTATCAGCTCCAAATACTCATTCATCGACCTTTTATCCCTTCTCCGAGGGATCCAACACCAAGCACATACCCCTCGTTAGCCATCTGTACGAATGCCGCGAGGTCTTGTTTCCATGTTTTAGAAACACCAAGCAAGCGGAATCTGCTGCCATTGTCCACCATAGCGATGCCAACTTTCACTGCGGCAGTCGTGCTCTTGTTGAATGTTTGGAGTGGGAAAAGGAGTGGGGTCAGCATGCACTTGCGAAGGGAATACGAGTCTGTGCAGAAATGTCTCGACACGTTAAGGAGGTGTGAGAAGCGGTGGCCCATGGCTGGTCGGCTATTGTGAGTTCGTACTCAGAAATCCGACGATTTTCCTAAATATTTCGTTACTAGGGAAATCTTGACAGAACTGGCGTCCGTTGGAGATGCTGGCACCCAATCCTCTACAGCGTCAGAACCAGAATCGAATTCGCGGGAAACCTCACCTGCGTCCACTAATGTATCGCAGAAGTCGTCACCATCGCAAAGTGTTGATACTTCGAGTTCGTCTGTGCCGTCTCCAGGTAGCGCTCCTCCTTCGAAATCTCAGCAATCTGTTCCATTACCCACTGCCACGACAAATACACAACAACGACCAAATTTTGCGCTACCATTCTATACAAACGAATTAGGAAGCTTGCCCGTCTTTGGGCAATTTGACTTTTTGGATCCACCGGCCTCAAGTGGACCACTGAACCAGTCGCCCTTACTTCAACACTTACCTCCGTGTGCTTTTGACCCCTCACTGTTTATGGTAGGGAACAACTCCGAACTTGGTTCTTCGAGTTCGAGTTTGCCTGCGCCTACGGTATTCGCTGCCCCTGCTCATGCGACAACAGCGTCCTCCCAAGTTACTTCCTCACTACCAATCAGCTCTTTACCTTATCCTATCACGGCACAGTTGGGCCCACTCGCCCAGACAGCAGCTGGTAGTAATACCTTTACCGCTCAGGACAACCTGCAAGACATTTTCTCTTTTGCTAACTTGTATCCCTACCAATCTCCGACTCAGGTGCCCTCAATTTCAAGACCGGTGGAGGATGCATTGATAGCTGCTGAACTGATGGCTCAGTTCTCTGGCCTTAATCCGGATGACGTGAATGTCCACAGTGCCAATGGACTCGGTCTAGGCACCATTCCCGGCTTAGCCTCCGTTTCAAGTCTGGGGAGCATTCCCAACCTCGGCGTGAATCCCAATTTACATGGTGGCCCTTCAGGAGAAAGCTCAGGTCAAGATGTGTCTGGACAAACTGCACAACCCTGGCAGGATTTGCTTTGCAGTACAGATCAGATGATTCTGGATGAAGACATGTTGACGATATGGTCAACCGCTCCCAGTGGGTTCTGGTATGTCTTTCGGTCATTTCAGTGTCCGAGTATCCGTCCTGACACCATATACCTTCTTTTCAATAGGTTGGAGGACTGGGGGACGTATATCACAAGTGTAGATCAAATCATGCGTGATCAAACCATGATGTAGGAGCAGCATTCTTTCCGATGCCTATGTTCACTGTTTTAGATGATTTCGGGCCTCACTTTGTATTTCAAATCATCTGCGCGAGGATATATCGCGTTATAGAACGCCAGCATTGCTATAACACCCAGAGACTCATGCCAATTTAAAGTGCAGGTTCCGTCAAGTTTGAAAGAACTGTCCGGAGTGACCTGCCAACGGTCACAGATCTTGTCCGTGTATCTTAATCCAGACGTGGCAAATAGATGAGAGCGAGAAATAGGTAGTGCACAAGTGGCGAGGGATGCACTCAGCATCGCGAGCTTAATACTTTGAACTAAAATCTCGAATCGCAGACCATGACATCACAAATACATAGGTATAGTGTGACGATGCACCAGTAGTAGCCTTTCTAGTATTCACAGTGACAAGAAACGACACGTTAGGTGAAACCTGTGAGGGGAAAGGCCAGCGAACTTGAACCTTCACGGGCGCACTTAAGCTGAAATCAGGAAGCTCAGGACCTGTACATGTCATCTCTTCCATCCTGACAGAAATGCCGCCTACCACCTGCCAAAGCATTATCGGTAGATCGTAGATCGTGTGCAAGTATGATCGACTAGATCACAATACGTGAGGTTCATACTGACATCCGGAACATCGTATTGATGACATGTTAGAGGCGTAATTTACAACCAGAAGAAGGATGGTAAGTTCAGATCTAACCCCGAGCCTTCAGAGCAGCAGCATGCCCTGTGAGGAGTGGGTAAACTGGGTCATCGGGATAGATGGTGTAACCGTCGTCAGCTGATGGGCCGCTACAAATATCATGAGCGCATCGCAAGAAGTTTGAGTGATGGAACTCACGTTGGAAGCCGAGATCCGGCTTGCCTGATGAGAATGATGGTCAGTCAGATAGTGCAATGAGTGTTATACTGCTCGAATAGCTAACCAGATGAGGTCACCAGATAGCCCGGAGGAGATAACTGTGTTCAGCCAACTAGTATATGTGGAGAGTTGGTTGGTGGTTACGCCGAATTCTTCGATGATTACGGGCTTCCCGATCCGTTTCTGGGATGCAGCGTGATCCTGGATCCACTGGACCCCCCATGCCGTCGCGTTGTTGGTTTGTCCCCAGGGTTCCTAAGAAGACGAGTCAACTCGAAGCCACAACGCTTCAACAAGGTCGCATCGGTATAATACTTACAGGGTAGGACTAGGAAATAAGACTCTCATGTCAAACTAGAGATCACAACGAGGCACGACAGACTCACATGGAAGGTACCGAAATCGACTGTGCTGATAGCCAAGTTCGCGTCAAAGTCGATACCATCACCGCCCCTGTATCACGAGGAAAGCTTGAGTAAGAGACGGTAAACTTGCATTGCTTGGACGAACTGGTATGGGTAAGTCGGAGCACCGGGCTGGTTAAAGAACCCTTCATCGCCAACTCCAACCAAGTGATTGCTGTCAATAGACTTGATATATGCGGTCATTTCCTTCGCCCAGGCAGTGATTGTGGCAGGTGTACACGACCCAGATGTCGTGCTGTTAGAAAAATATGATCAGTCAATCCGTCAACGCCTAACCTAGAAACTGCTTACCCTGTAGTACCCTTACACCTAGGCTCATTTGCAAGTTCCCATGCCAAAATACCTGGCTCATTCACGTAACGACCAACGAAAGTTTTGATATAGTTCTTGTATGCAGTCTAATGTCGTGATCATGAGCATTCAAGCTCCCGATGCCTGGCGTCGAATCGCCCTGAACCCACCTTAACGTTGGCGTTTGTGTAGAAAAGGTCATGGGGTTGTCCTTGACCAACGATTTGGTTCACATAAACATCCATACCGCCATAGTCGGCCCTACAGTACCGTTAGGAAGCTCGTGTCGTAACCTCTCGTAAGTCCTTACCAGTTATTGGTTCTAGAGTACAGATCCAACGGTTTCAGAAGTGTGAATGAAGAAAAGTTGGGGACAAACTGACAGGGCAACAATGAGACGAAGTCCATTAGCCTTGGCCGCAGCGACCACATTGTCTGGATAAGTTTGGATCAGTTACAGTATCCGAGTAGACCGGAGAACCTGACATACCGAAATTCTGCAAGCCTGATGCACCACTGTTTACGGTCGAGGTACGTCCTGTCCAACCCTGGTACCAGTTGCCGTTCTGGCTGGTTACCTCATTGAAACCCCTGTTCGTGAAGAGACCCTAAGAACTCCTACCAGGGAGGAAAACTAACTTTTTAAAGCATACCAAGTACGGACAGCAGTGGCACCGGTGCGTGCAATATCTTGGAAGGCCGTGTTCATGTTAGCTGTACTCAGGCCATTTAAGCCAACCCAATAGGAATTCGTTCTAGAAAGTGCAGATCAGAGTAAACACCCCCGTAAATGACCGATCTGAACTGCCCTTACCCAACGACAGTGAACGGCGCCCCATTCAGTGTGAATTTGGTTCCGGATGTCTTCACAAACCCAGTGGACGCGGGTGGTGGTGCCGGGCCTGCGGGCGTGGTAGGGGGTGGGGGTGGAGTCGTGGTGCGAGTTGTCGTTGGGACCGGTGCAGGTGTGGTCGAAGCGCCAGGAAGACACTGGGAATACCACTCATTCTGGGCGATACAGGCAGAACCAGAGGCGCAAACTAAGAGAACGTAGCATGATCAGATAGCTCGGGAAAGTAAGGAGAAAGAGAACATACCTGTCTCCCCACTGTAGGTACGGCCGCCACATTGTCCGTACACAGGAACAACTGCAACAGCAGGACTGATAGCAACGGCCGCCGCTACAAGACCTAGTGTAAGTCGTATCATTTGGATAGCGTCTCAAGAACACCCATTTCAGGGTGAACATTCGTCTTAAAAGGAGGGGACGAGGAAAAACCTCGCCAATCCACTCTCCGGCGGGATTTCTTCGCATAGGCACTTTTCAGAAGCAAGCGGAGAGCGAACGCTGGGCTTGGAGTTCCTCGGTGCAATGATCTTGAATAGATTTTAGGTTCCATGTGAGCAGCGCAGAGCTTCGGCGCGAAGATCGACCGTGAGCAGGTGAACGTTCTTAAATTAGAACTTGAAGGCATGTATGTTTGATTGTTTGGGAACCAAGTAGGACACATGAGTATCCAGCAGCTATTCCATTCTTTCTAGGGCCACTTGCAGCTGGTTTAGACTGTCGCCAGCATTCCGTCACACGGAATCTTAAGCATCTTACCGAAGATCTCTTCCCCTTGGCGAGGGACTACTTGAACAACAGCTGCAACTCTGTTCACATCAAAAACGGCGGGGAAACTCAAGTGTCAACCTAATGTCAGTTACGGCGTGGAAAAACTCACTTGTCGGATTATGACCACGTTCGCGCAATCCCTCGAGCAAATTCCATGGGTGAACATCGTCCGCATCCAATGTCGAAGGGTATAATTGGTCATGCAATCGGCCAAACTCCACCGCTTGGCTAGCATCGATTCCCTGGTCCATGTTGAGGATAGTCTGGAAGACGGATCCCAAGATGCGCGAATCACCAGAACCACCAAGTGCAAGGTAAAAAACGATCCGTCCGCTTCTCAAGAATGGTCGGTGACGTTGAGGAAAGGGGGCGTTTTCCAGGCTGTTGTCTAGACTATATGAGATCGAATTCCAGGTATGTAGTCTGGTGTAGCACGTACATGGTGAAGGCCTTAACCCGAATTTATTCGACATACCGGGTATAGAGAAGTCGGCCATATCGTCGTTAAATGGTATGCCAGTCTCTGGGTCGGGTACTTGAGGACCGAAAATCAGGTTCACTGTAGATGTGATAGATACGGCCATATCGTCTTGGTCGACGACAGACGTATGGCTCCAGCATTTCCATGAGTGCGTGTACGTAATGGCCAAGTTACATTGAACGTAGAGTCCCATGGTCCGTAAGAATCATATTCGGGTTTATATTAATCTGGGGAGTTAGTGGGATCCTAATGTCTGGCAGATCTGCCAGGCCACCTCCAACCCGGTGTGTAAGCTCATAGTAAATCCGGGATATGAGTTTGGGTCAACTTCATCAAGTTCAGCACTGCAGGACACGAGGTAGGTCCCAAATGTCGTCATGATACCTCCCATATGAGTCGTGGATTTGAAGTGCCTTCAGTTTTTGAATGTGGGGGCCTAGTCCAATAAGTGTGGAGAAAGGTTGGAGAAAGGATATATGCGTGATGGGACAAGGGAAGCGGAAAATTAGGCATTGCATGCCGCCAAAAGTTCTCCAGCGCCGCTCTGGACGGCATGGCGTCGGCCGACGTGACCACGAATAGCCAATTGATCGATGAGGTGGGGGTTTACTTGAACCGGTTCAGGTGCTCTTCAGGTCGCATTGCAAGTGCGCATGTCGAGTAGAGCAAGCGTCGACAGACTAGACCCAAAGTCCAGCGAAATAGGCGCCAGTTTGGGTGCAGTATTTCCTGTCCTTTGTATAGCGCTGAGTGTTATGCCCACCGTATCTTCAACAAAATGGGTGTTGTAGATGGGTTTAAACTCGTCGAGGATGTGATGGAGGAATTCGCTTGGGAAGATGTTCATGCAGCATACTACTATCAACACCGTGCACTCACATCTCAGGTTACGTCAGTTGGCGTCCCAGCCGATCCTCAGCCTTACTAAGTCCATTCGCGTCCAGTGCTTGCTCCTCGTTTCCAACGGTGATAGCTTTGGTTATCAAACCTCAGGCCTCAGTTTCTACTGCAAGCCCTCCAAACAGTTCGCACTTGGCAACGATTTGGTTCGCCTGAACCCCCCGATACACTAGGTCTGTTTACGGCTATGCTCGGAGAGACCTCTGATTGACTCATAACCCGGGCCCGTTCTTCCCAGATCACACTCTGATATTGATCGGGATTGCCACGAGCTCAATCCCTCAAGAAGTTGGCCTTCTGTACAGGAAGCTTTCCTGCCATACGACTCGTTTCCCGTTGTCTTTACCAAAAAGGTTTAACATTCACCGAATCCAAGGATGCCTATGACACATGTGGATTCACTGAAGGTGACAAGCAGAGTTAAACCACATTTGAACGCGGCTCTTTCTCCAGCGGACCTCCCAAGGAAGAAACGAGTTCCTGGCGCTTGTGATCTGTGCAAGAGAAAGAAAAGTGTGTGTTGATTATTGAGTCTTATTTCGCTAGCACCTAACGACCACTTCAACAATTGTTAGTACGATGTGAGTATTTCGTCATCTGGACCTCGACGCAGTCCGATGCGTTGTACTAGGTGATAGCGGCGAAATGCCGGACAACAAGTGTACGAACTGCATTCAATTCAGCTATGAGTGCACCCACAAAGAGATCACAAAGGTACGTTCATTTGTCTATACCGTAGTTCTATGTGTGCAACTAAGATGTCTCCTTAAGCATCTAGGTCCTGCTAAAGGGTGCGCGCTATATAGCATAGTGCCGCCACAGGTCGCTCATCTTTCCGGTAGATATGTGGAGGGCTTGGAACAGAAACTTGAAAGACTGGAGAAGTTGTTAAACAAGGCAGGTAGCCCCCAGAGCTCATTTGTAGGTGTGCTAACAGCCACAACCTAGGTTTTGCCCGGGGTAGATCTCAACCAAGATGTCGATGTGCCGCCAATGCCACTGCCCCGAAATGACCTTGACATCACTCCATTTATGCAACAATTCTCCAAACTCCAAATCAATCCTCCGCTACACCATTTCTTCGGGCGTTCGAGGTGTGTGTTGTTATTCTTCCCAAGGGTTTTCGCCAACGAGCCAGCGTCAACTTGAAGTACCCTCAATCTCGTTCGGACTGCCCTGGACATTAAGAGTGGATACACAGCTACAGGCTCTCCCGCGGAAATCATAAAACGATTGCTAGCTTCTCGGCGACCAGACGTTTGGGGTGGTCCTTCGAGGGTTTGTGAATGTCTCCCTTCTTATTTCTCACATCTGATCAGCATCGTCACAATTCAGTTTCGCACAATAAGCCTAGAGAAACCCACTCCTCCGCGATTTACGTTTCCCGAGCCTGACCTATTGAGGTCCCTAGTAGACCTTTATTTCAAGGAGTTCAGCATATATTTCCCTCTCCTCCACCGTCCCACCTTTGAATCTAACGTTGCCGAGGATTTACATCTAAAGGACCACAAATTTGGTGCCGTAGTTCTTTTGGTATGTGCACTGGGAGCCAAGTTTTCCGACGATCCAAGAGTCTTTTCCGATATCTCTATGCTCGATGGCCAAGGAATGAGTGATAAAGAGAAGGCCCACACGTTGTTGGCATCTTGTGGGTGGAAGTGGTATGAGCAAGTTGACTTGATACGGAGGAATTTGTCGAAGAGGCCGACATTGTACGAATTCCAGGCTCACGCCGTAAGTGATAACGTCTTGGATCTACGTTCTCGATCACTAATTGTTATTTCCTTTTATTCAGCTATCGGCCTTGTTCGGGCACTCATCTGAAGAGCCTCATGGTACATGGACACAAATGGGGATCGCGATGAGGATGGCACAGGATGTTGGTGCACATAGAAAGTGTACGAAGTATGAGTCAAGGGCTCGGAACGAACTCTGGAGGCGTGCATTTTGGTGCGAAGAGTTGATATCTCGTCGTGAGAGGGTGCTGACAATCAGTGCTAGGGTCATCGCATGCCAAGACCGGACGGCGAGCGCATTTACAGGAAGACCTCTGTGTCTTCAAGCTGAAGAGTGGGTTGACCGGTTGTTGCTAGTCCTAGACGTACTGAGATTTGAATTAGCATCGACGTGGAATTTCCTACGGAATGTGACGATGAATACTGGGACCATATAGATCCTGAACAACAGTTTCAACAACCAGTTGGCAAACCATCAACCATGGCATTCTTCACGTGCTATTTGAACTTAACGGATATACTGGCTTGGGCAATGAGGTCTATCGTAAGTGATTATACGCGTCCTGATGCAATGTTAGGCCTAAATCTTCTCCAGTATTCGTTGTCAAGACCCCATTTGCATCGTTTCGCCTCCAGCCTGAAGTACTCAGAACAACAAGGTCTTACAGATCTGGACTCTGCCATGAATAGCTGGATGGGCGCATTACCCGAACATCGTCGGTGCAACCTCAATTTGATATTCTATCTTTATTCACTTTGTTTTTTTATAGTTCGGTGGAACCCAAACGAGGAAAACCCCATCTTCCTCGCTCAGTCAGCCACTATTCACGCAATGTATTATCAGCTCCAAATATTCATTCATCGACCCTTTATTCCTTCCCCGAGGAACCCAACACCCAGTATATATCCCTCGTTGGCCATCTGTATGAATGCTGCGAGGTCGTGTTGCCATGTCTTAGAGACACAGAGCAAGCGGAACCTGCCGCCCTTGTATCTTATATCGATGCCAACTTTCACTGCGGCAGTCGTGCTCCTGTTGAATATTTGGAGTGGTAAAAGGAGTGGGGTCAACATGTACCCGCGAAGGGAATATGAAGATGTGCAGAAATGTCTGGTCATCTTAAAAAGATGCGAGGAACGGTGGCCTATAGCTGGTCGATTGTGGTGAGTTGGTATCAGATATCAGACTACTTTTTAACCTAAATACTTTGTTATCAGGGAGATCTTGAGAGAATTGTCGTCAATTGGAGATGCTGGCTATGGGTTTGGCGCCCAACCTTCCACCACTCCAAGATCAGACTTGAATTCGCGGGAAACCTCACCTGCGTCCACCTCTCTATCACCGACGTCTTCGCCATCGCAAACTGTTGGTACTCCAAGTTCGTCTGTGCCGTCTCCATATAGTGCACCCCTTTCGGACTTTCAAGAAGTGGCGCCATCGCCCACTGCTGGGGCAAATACACAACAGCGACCAAACTTTGCGTTGCCGTTCTATACAAACGAATTGGGGAGATTACCCGTCTTTGGACAGTTTAGCTTTTCGGATCCACCGCCTTCCAGTGGTCCAGTGAATTCGATGGCATTCATTCAACGATTGGCTCCGGATGCTTTTGAGCCGTCTCAGTTTGTAGTAGGGAAAAACGACAGACTTGGAGCTTCAAACTCGAGTTCGGGTGCGCCGGCACTGTCGGTGTTTGCTGCCCCTACCTCTGCTTCGACAACAGCGTCCTCCCTAGCTGCATCCACTTCCTCGCTACCAATCAGCTCTTTACCTCATCCTATTACTGCACAGTCGAACTTCAACACTCAGGCAGGTGGTGGCAGTCCGTTCGCCACCCAGAACAAACAGCAAGATATTTTCTCTCTTGGGAACTCGTATCCCTACCAAGCCTCGACTCCTTTGTCCTCGACTTCAAATCCAGCGGAGGATGCATTGGTAACCGCGCAACTTATGGCTCAGTTCTCGAGCCCTGGTTTGGGTAATATGAATAACTCTGGTGGACTTGGTCTAAGCGCCATCCCCGGCTTCGGTCCGAGTCTCGGGAATATCCCCAATCTCGGCATGAATCACAACATGCGTGGTGGTCCTTCGGGAGACAGCTCAGGTCGAGATGCATCGGGACAAATTCCACAGCTGTTTTACGGTACAAATCAGATGATTCTGGATGAAGACGTGTTGACGATGTGGTCAACTGCTCCCAGTGGATTCGAGTACGTCTTCCGTCCTCTTAGCGTCCCAGTATTGCTATTGATACCGTATTTTCCTTTTCTTCAACAGGTTGGACGACTGGGGGACGTATATCACGAGTGTAGATCAAATCATGCGTGATCAAACCATGATGTAGGAGCGGCATTTTCTTCGTGCCCAGCCCCACCTTTCATAAATTTATATTTCGAACCATTTGTGCGATATATCATGTAATAGAACTACCAGCACTGTATCGAATAGCATCGTTGTCCAGAAAACATCTAGACGTGCGAGTAATCGTACAACAATATGCTTATCCCGAAGTATCCTTCCTTAACCCAAAGCTAACAAATCGTTTGAAATCGGAAAATACTTCTCGTCTCGGCTCTGATCTGGCAGAGGTCGAAGTTGTGTAACTCGTCGTCGTGAAGCTGCTGTCAGCTGTGCTAGATCCGGTGTTTGGTCCACTTTGCGGGATTGGACCAAACGAAGCGAAGAGACTCTCTGCCGCAGTTCCAGCAGCCGCAAGTGGCATCGTAGCTGCTCGTGTTGACACTGGGCTCAAGAGAGTGCTTCCTGAGGTTGAAGGATCCATGTCAAGCGACGAAAGGAACGAGGCACTCTCCAACTCGGTCTTGGTGCTCGTGATCGTGAGGAAGACGTCCAGGAGATGGTCTTGTTCTTTATTCGGTGTACCCTTGAGGTCCAGAATCTGAAAAAAAAAAAGAACTTTTAGCCTTCCCGAGCATCATGCAAATTGTCTAATACCTTTTGGAAGTTTGTATACGATGCATCGCCGATGAGGAGGGTGTAATTCAGGATGAACCCTTCAGCAGGGTCCTATCAAGCAGGCTGTAGTTGGAAAATCGGAGAAGAGCAGGGAAACACGAACCACCGGTGTCACAATGACTTTTAGCAAGGCCTCAATCCGCGAGGTGTGCTTAGCAAGGCCACGAGTAAACCTGAACAAGATCAGAATTTTCCCAACTGACTAGAACTAGACATACGCAGTTGTTTGCAGTGCCTCTCCAGGCATTTTGGTAAGGTAGGCCTTGATTACTTGTAAGTCGATAAGCAGTTGTTCTGCGCCGACCTCCTTCAATGGCCGACTCCTGACCAAAGAAGTCGTGAATTTTGCTAGTAACGTGCTAGCCAGCTTATCAGACCAAGAAACGGCTATTGGAGGGGAATGACCATTTACCTGCAGATCTTATCGAAGAGGTTTCGGAGATACTTCTTCTGCTCTACCAGCGGTTTAGTGGTCTCTATGAGTTGTTCAGCGGACTGTACGAGTTCGCTGACGTATGCAGATTGCCCTGTAACATGGTTCGTCGATTGCCAGGATGTTCGAGCCATGGATGTCAGTGGAGGATCGCAAACTAGTTCAAACTCCAAGACAAGGGCGTTGATAGCAGCGGAAACAGCACTAATTCAAAGAATGAGTGGGCATCGTAGTAAGTCGGTTTTTACTTACCCGACAAACAGTTCGTGCTCGTCTTGGAAGGAGACCTTTGGTTTGTATTCGTCTTGGATTTTTTCTTTAAGCTTTTCTTCGAGCTGTAGAAGTCGATTTGAGCATGGTCTCGACCCGGGAGGAGTTAACAAACCTCCGCAGCTGTTGTCTGACAATAATCAGCGGTGTTAAGCATTAGGCAAGCATGCCTCAGCATTTCGGGGTCGTGACGAGTGTCCATGGATTTTCTTGAAGGGTTTATTGTTATAGGCCTAGAGAAGATTAGTACATCGATGAAATCCATGCCTCGATTCCTACCGCTTCAGACCCGTCATGAGCACCTCCTCTACATGCGATGTTAGTACACGACCACTGAAGGGATAGTTCATGAGAGCTCACCCGCATAAATGCGGAGCCACTTCCGATGCACATTCCCCAAATCATATAGTGGCTTCCCGGTGGAAAGCTTGGAGCATTGCTCCAAGCTTTGACCATAGAAGTAGAATAATTCAGTTGAGGAAGGAAGAACTACAACTGGGGGTGCATCTTCTTCTGTGTCGGTCGAAGGTGTCTTGTCAAGGGAACCTCGATTTTGCGCACGAGGATTCTTCGCCTTTCGATGAGGGGAAAGCATATCGGCAATGGCCCTAGGGGTGGTGTCATTCACACGGTTTTGCTAGGCTCAACACACATACTTATCTTGAGCATCAACGAAAACACCCATGTGGGGTTCGAATGCTGCAGAGATGGGCTTTGGCAATGGCCCCATACCTTCCGAGATATTGATGATCTCTTGAAACTGGAAGAAATGTCTGAGTGGCCGCAACATACGAAGGGGGGAAAACGTACGGGTGTCGCCCATCGCTTCACCATAGAACCTTCGAACTCAAGTGTTTGCTGTAACGCCTCGAGCAAAGATGTGACTGGTAGGCCACTTCCTGCTTTCGATAGCAGGCCGGTGATGTCTTCTCTAGACAGCACAGTTCAGCATCGCGTGGATTGACTAGAAGATTTATCCAACCGTGTGATCTCAACAAATTTCGCGAGTAAAACCCAGCTAACTTTCCATTGTGCCGGAAACACTCTTCCTTGCTCAGTCTCGTGAGTTTGGAGTAAACGCCTGAACCACGCAAAGCGCCTCGTCAAGTTATCCAGTTGACCAGCTTCGTCTGTCGTTCGAAATATACGGCGATATTCCTTTAACTCGATAGCAACATAACGATCCACCAGATGGGCACGAACGTCTGCTCCAAGGACGTCCACGACCAGACACGCATCTGCGATCACACTTTGCTTTATCGGTTTGGTAGGGTCTTGCAGATAACTAAGAACGTGAGGCGCATACATAGGGAAGACATTCACCAACTTACTATGCGTCAAAATCTGCATCGAGGCAACCTCTCAATTCTCCTTGAATCTCTTGTATACGCTTCCATATCTGAGAAATGTATTTCACTGACACGAAGGTCTTGAAAGCGGCAGAAATCTGCTTCACGGCCTTGGGAGCAGGTTAAAACCACACTGATGGAAATGATCAGGATAACTCACGGCCAGTGTTTGTGATATTTCCTTATATTTCCGCTCTTTCACCAAGTCTTCCACTTGGGTGAGAGCATTTACTAGGACTGAGTGTCAGTATGCGCTTAATGGATAACTTCTGTACGCACCCAGCATCTGCAGACGCTTCAAAGTGGTCATACTGAGTATGAGGTTCTTCTTTGCCAAGTCCAGAACCTGAATGTCCTTTGTAATATTCCGCACAACTGCTTCGGATTCCGTGGCCTTTTCGCGTATGCGGGACATCTGTCCCAGCAGGTCCTAGCATCTCACCATACCCATAAGCACGACGCTGTTTCAAGATGCAGAGGAAGCTTACCGATATCATCTCCTGAATGAACTGCATACGATTTGGATCCTGGCTCTCTTGTAACTCCCGTTGGAGGCTATTGATTTCATTTTGCAGTTCGCGCTGTGTATTAGCAAGCTTATTATTGACAGCTTCTATATGCGCTAATGACGACTCTAAAAACACCAACTTCCGGTATTCCATTGACGTGATAGACATGGTGCTGGCATACCTTCAGGAAACAGTGTGTTCAGTACGGCTACGGTGTCGAAGTCGGTGCCAAACGCGTCCAAAGGGTCGTCGTTCTTTGGTTCTTGGTTGCCCAATATCCTTTGTATGGATTCAATGACATCAATGGGGAGGTCGTCGTACATGGCGTTGACGAAAGCAGAGAAACGCTGATGTCGAAACACAAGCGAGCCGCCACGTGGGATGACGAGACTACACCTTCCTGAATTGGACCACTTCGAGGATTCTGAATCTTAGGCATGCACCCTCCTCCACGCCCAGTGTACCAACTCAACAAATGGTCTCTCCGACTTCTGATACCAAGGCCCAAGTTATCAATATCTTCGATGGCCAGCCGACGTTCTCGTGTTCGAAATGCACTGCTGTGATTGTTCGTCAAGTCCTGCTTCTGCATTACGGAGTCGTGACTTATCGACATGCAGGCGCTGCAGGACGAGCTGATCAGCAAAGCCTTTTCCGGCCGTGATGGTCGGGGATAGTGAGTTGCAGAACAAGGCCAACTCTTCTGAATGTTCACGAACCAGGAGTTTAATGCATTCCGCGACAAACGTAAAATTGGGGCGAAGAGAAGACCGACCACTATTGTATGTCCGCCTAATTTACTCAACTTCAGCACTAGCCTGACTCCGTTCCTAGGACCGGGATGCACACTGTTGCCGACGTGTTTTGTTTGGGGTGTAACGATAAATTGGGGTGGTATTATCATAAGGCAGCAGACTCTTCACAGAAATACAAAGAAGGTAAGTGTAGATCTCTCCAGTGTTTGCATTTTCTCACTCGTTGTGAAGGCAAATACTTGCTAGAACGTGAAAAGTTAGTCAAGGAGAATGCTTGGTCTTTAGACACCGAAGAACCATGCACTTAATTTGCGAATATATGCATCTTGCTCCACCCATGACCTCAGGGATGCAGGGTAATCACGTCGATGAGAAGCGAGTTGGTTCCCTCCACTTGCAAATGGCCTTCGTCTGAGCCGAATAACACACGGTTCGGCGGTCGTTCTTAAGCTGAGCAGTTTTCAACTGTCATTCCTCTGGACCTTCTACTCCTTCGGCGCCCTCTGCGCCCACCACACTCATTTCCTGTCGTTCTTTGTGGTCCTCTTGAATCATGAAATTACCGAATTTTGTTTGGACAATACTCTCGTCCTCCGTATTTTTGCGCTCTGCTTTTGCTGATCCTAACGGCCTGGGGTACATCGTTGAACTTGATCCCACCTTTAATCCTTTTGGAAGGAGGGGTCTATCCGGACTGGTATATCTCTAGTCCTTGGCCGGCTTCCCCTCCTGGGCTGAACTCTTTCTTTCCCAGCATCACGACGCAACTCTCCAAGAATTGCACAATCGTGGTATCCCCTTTACCGTGCAGACCACCTTCAATGTCCCGGAGATCTTTGTTGGATTCGCTCTCTCACTTTTGGTAGGTTAAACCCATTGTTATTGTTATTTATTGATGATGTTCAATCCGCATTTCTAGTCTGCAAACGTAAATCAGCCCCACGATCTTCAAGCACGAAAAACTCACGAACCTGTCAGGACGTTCTCAAAATTTTGGATATTCCTAGTATACTCTACATACGGCCCATAACCAGAATTCCTCAACCTAAGTACGTTGCGTTCTTCAAATTTCTTCGAAGGGCGCTCAATAGATTTTGAAGGTTGCTCGAAGAGAACGAGGTTCAATCCGCTGATGCACAAACTATCCCTCGTTCCCGGAGCACTCTTATCATGGCGGGTGTGGACAAAGTTCATGCTCAAGGGAACTTTGGTCAAGGGATAAAAATCGGAATGTGAGTTGTGGATACTCAACCAAGGATGACTGTATCTCACGACCTTCCTCCCCAGAATCGACACTGGTGAGTTTTCCTGAGTAGTTGAGAGGTCTCGTTGTATTCACTGCATGAAGGAATTGACTATACCCATCCTCTTCTCGGAGGTGGGTTTGGTCCTGGTTTTAAAGTGGCCGGTGGTTATGACTTCGTGGGCGACGCCTACAACGGAAGCAACCAGCTCGTTCCAGATAACGATCCACTTGATCAGTATGGGACATTGTGATGCTCTCAGCGCTATGTTGATCCACTCCGCTTAGGTGTAATGGACATGGCACCCACGTCGCTGGTATGACGCTACCTGATAGATAGGTTGTTGGCTCACGTCGATCTAGGCATAGTCGGTGCCTCTGGTCCGAATCCCTTAGGGTTAGTGGGTGTCGCCAGCGAGGCTTCACTCTGGGCATACCGTGTTTTTGGCTGTGAAGGTAGCGTGACGGATGATGGTCAGTGGTGATCCTTCTCCGAGATTGTTAGTATTCATTGTCGTTCTTAGTCATCGTCTCCGCTCTTCTTCGTGCGTACCAAGACGATGTCGACATTGTCACGCTTTCCTTGGGCGGCCCAGATGGATGGTCGCAGGGCACTGCTGCTGTGGTAGCCAGCCGTATCGCTGCTGAAGGTAAAGTGGTCACTATCGCCGCGGGAAACGATGGAGATTCTGGAGCTTGGTTTACATCAAATCCTTCTAATGGTGTGAATGTAATTTCCGTTGCCAGCGTAAACAGGTAAGGTTAGCTGTCAAATTTTACTCTTGTCTAACGTCAGGCTTTAGCATCGGCTACCCTTCGCAAAATGCAACAGTAAACGGTGTCCAGCATGATCCCATCGTATGTATTTCTTAATATAAGATGAACGTGAAATTTATGAGCCTAGCCATACCTACAAGCACTGCCGTTCAATGCTCTGGGCAAATGGCCCATATATGCTACTTCCACGAATACTTCGGTAGCCGACGATGCATGTGATCCGTTACCAGATGACACCCCAGACCTTTCCAAGTATGTCGTCGTCGTCCGGCGAGGAAGTTGTACCTTCGTATGTTTCTATATCTCTTTGATCTGTGTGTACCGCTCATGGATCGGACCTAGGGCCAAAAGCTTGACAACCTAGCAAGTAAAGGTGCAAATATGACCTTGATATACAAGTACGTCATATTGCAACGTGTCCCTTATATTCCCCTCAACGCAACCAACATGTATAGTTCGGATGATGGTGCATGGGTAGTACTTGGTGATGGTGCGGCAATGATATCTGCCGCTGACGGTAAATTTGTGAGTTTCTTCGGTTCAAGACTTCCCTGCTAGGGCATTGGTGATCTCCCATTCAGCTCGTTGACCAATTCGCAAATAATGCGTCCGTCACCCTGACGTTCCCGCAAAGTGGTGCCTGGTTCGACATACCCATCGAAGACGGAGGCCTTATCAGCGACTTCTCCAACTACGGCCCTACATTCGAAATGGATTTCAAACCCGCCGTTGCAGCACCGGGTGGCAACATTCTATCAACTATCCCCAACAACCAATATTTTGTGGCATCCGGAACTTCTATGGCAACACCTTTCGTTGCAGGATCCGCCGCCTTGATCTTGAATGCGCGGGGAAATACAAAAGATGTGGCCTTGGGTATGCGGGACTTACTTGAAACTACGGCTGTTGGAGTTACGGCATCCGATGATGGTACCGACACCTTACAAACTCTGTCCCAGCAAGGGAGTGGGTTATTACAGGTGGACCGCGCAATTTCTACGAAGACCTTGGTATCGCCTGGACATCTTACACTGAACGATACCGAGCATCGCGTTGAGACGTGAGTACTTCCTTTGTCCGATGTTAGCATTGAACTCAATACAGTGCTTAGTCACATCATATCGATCAAGAATGATGGGGGTAGCCCAACAACTTATCGGTTGGGCCATACACCCGCCGGAACTGCAAACTCTGTACAACCTGTCAGTCTTGATCTACAGTATAGCTTGTATCCTGGGGGCTAACGTTCATTAGGGTTCGATATTTGCCGCGCAAGGACCCGTTCCATTAACAACAGAGTCGGCTCGCGTTCACATTGTGCCAGACACTATTCTCGTTTTGCCTGGAACCACGACTAGGGTCAGCGTCACTATCGACGAGCCAGTTGGCCTCGACACATCCCAATATCCTGTCTACTCTGGCTTCATTACTATAACCTCAAGCTATAATGAGACCCTCAAAGTTAGCTATCTAGGTGTCGTCGGTAATCTACGAGACAAGACTATTCTTGATGACACAGCGGATTACTTCGGTGTTCAAATGCCAGCAATCTTAGAGATTGGCCAAGGGTTAGAAAACACCACACAGGGACCCGATTTTACCATAGAACCAACCGACTATCCGAGGTTACTCTATCGGTATGTGGGACTACCTACCATGTGACGATTGGAGGCTAAACTTTGTTCTAAAGACTTGCTTTTGGCACTGCACGTTTGAGATTTGACTTAGTCGACAAAGACACAACCTTACTACCCGAGTCACAATCCCACCGTAAAAGGTCGCTGCCATCATGGATCTGGCCTGTTACAAAACCGGATACATTCGACTTGGTGCCTATCATTGGCGTGATAGAAGAACGAGACTACATTCCGAGACACAGTGACCTTGTAAGTACAGTTGCGCTTCTCCGGGTGTAATTCTAACCATCACGATCATCCAGACGACGGACTCGCCGCTCATCAGCTTCAATTATGAGGTGTTGGGACTTCGAACCTTCGTAAACAATACCGCCATGCCTAACGGGCAATATCGCGTGCTTGTGCGGGCTCTGACAGTGTTCGGAGACCCGGACCTACAAGAAGATCAGGAGAGTTGGTTAAGTCCAGTTTTCACCATTGATTCATCGTGATACCAGCGCCACACATACCCATTGTCACAAACCATCTTCTTGATCCTAAGCCGGTCTATGCTATGTAATAAAAATTCCGTTATCGCTGTTTTCACAATCTGGGAGCCGCTCGTTGCCACGAAAGGTGACATGACCGACAGACTGGGCAAATAATGGAAGTTGACAAGGTTTCGGCTTTCGTTTATGTGGGCGATGTTTTGGAAGGCTTGAACGAGCTGGAGTTGACACTTCATCAACAACTATTTTGTCGCCAAAATCCGTTTCTCGTATAGAACTAGAGTCGATATGTGGCGGGGCAGGAATGCAACGAGATTTCTGGCATTCGGTACACGTGTATGTTATGCGATGTCCGTGAGACGAAGAGCCTATGACGCAGTCTCTCAGTCAGCCGCTTTGTCTGACGGAGGTGG
This sequence comes from Pluteus cervinus, assembly GCA_004369065.1. Classification (NCBI taxonomy): domain Eukaryota; kingdom Fungi; phylum Basidiomycota; class Agaricomycetes; order Agaricales; family Pluteaceae; genus Pluteus; species Pluteus cervinus. The sequence continues at coordinate 21,228 of ML208402.1, forward strand.
TTCGCTATACTTTTGACCCGGATTCGAACGGTGCTTCCAGGTATCATGACAATATTACAGCCCTGGCAGAGTGTGCGCTTCACTCCAGGATCCCTGCATCGGTGTGAGCTCCTATGTCAAGACAAATCGTGTCCAAACTACTGACATTTTGACGGTAGTTTTGAGACCTGCCGTCCTCATAGTAGATACATACGATTTCGCCAGGTCTTTTGTAGTGACTCGTTTCTTGCGCGGTTTATGCGATGCATCCTCTTGGGCAACAGAGGTCGGCGTAGATGGCGGGGATATATTCGAAAGATAGACACTCGCTTGATAGAGATAGTTCAACCTTTGCATAATATCTCGATTCGTAGCACTTTGGGGTGTCGGGGCTTCATCTTTCCCTTTCTTCGCCATGATGTTGCCAGTTGGTGAAGTCACTGGCGGGTTAAAATTAAGCTTTGTCATGACTCTGTTTGGCATGGTCTCGGAAACCAAACACAAGGGTCATTCCGACTCATTCGGGTTGTTAGAACGCGCCATCTCCCATCAAAAGAACAGAGCATTCCAATCCAAGGATTCAGGAATGATGGGACTTTGGATTGGGCAGGGTCTACCTCTCGAATCGAAATCGAATGTCAGTCCATACCCGATAAAAGCAACTGTATGAGGAATCGGCGCCAATCGTGCCAAGATCTCCAACGTGCCCAACAATTCTCTGTCGCATTTGACGGTAAGTCTATTTCACTAAAGAGTTACGTGTTGAAACCAAGTTTGGAGCAGTATCTGAGCTTGGAGATAGGTCGATGCACACAACGATACCTCAAACAGAGGTAGGACTCCGGCTGGCGTACATTTCGGACCACTTCTTGCGAAACTCTACACAACTTTCGACTTGAAAGAGAACGCAACAATCGGATTTGCAGATCTCGCCAAGGTCCAGTCCGCCACAAACTCGACGGTAGCAGGCACCTCAAGATTTTCGCCAAGAACTAATCAGTCAGTCAGCGTAATCCACTTGACATGCTCACTCCTCTACAAAGTTTGTTCGCTATACCTTAGCCTACTCACTCGTGCTTCTTTGGGTTGATCCGTGGATTTACACTACGGTGGAGCGATCAACCTGATGACGATTAGGGGTGCCAGTTTTTGAGTTTCTCGCATTCTTGTAGCCATTCGCAGAACAAAGAAGCAGAACGAATCCCTGTTGACGAACACCTACACCATACAGCGTCATGAAGAACTTTGGAGTTCAGTGGAAGAATCTCAAAAAATTCTCGGACCAGCTTGGCATTTTACTCCATTCAAGTTTCGTCCTCGGAGGACGGCCGATCCCGAACCCCCAAAGCTTCTGGTTTACAGGATTCGTCTAACAGGTCTAACTGCAAGAAGAGATGACGCGATGTTGATGTCCTTCTTCTGGTTCCCTACGATCAGCACACGAGGTTCTCATAACCCTCGATACAATATCGCCCGCCGAGTTCATATTCAGAAGGCATTCGTACCGACTGTACCGGGGCTTAGTCCGCTCAATAATTCTTACTAGCCGTGCTAATGGCATAGAATCCGCGCGTACTACCCATAGCTAGTCGACTTGGCGTTGACTAGGTCCACTTCATTCAATGCTGCTTAAACCCTTGCAGGCGTTAAGCGGACACCGTGGCTAGTTTAGTGCTAACAGAGTGGCACCATCTCCGACATTCACGATAGTAGATCCACTGGCAGTGGCACCTAAATCGACATGTATGCCGCCTAGCCCGAGACTGGTGCCGGCGGAAATGCTATATGTTACCCACCATTCAGTTAGGTATCCATTGTAACGTATGTTCAATTCACCACCCGACTCCCCGCCCAACAATCGGCTTTTCCAAGTAAATACATTCCAGCACAGAGACGATTCAAGCCCCTTTGAACCCTGAAGTTTGAAGAACCTGAGGGCCAAGGTTCTTACGCCCACGTCAACCCTCGGCGTCCACTTGACAGACGACACTATCACTATATCAGTGCTGTACCCCCGAAAGCAACGTCGGCGTCGCTCATCATGTCCGTGAACGCCGTCGGGCAATATCTAATAACGCCCACAAATATCCCACGAAGTCCACTTTGCGGCCTAGTAGAACGCTCAAGCTCAAAGTACACCCGACTCACAAAATCCACTGAACACCCACATTGTTCCGATTCACACAGCGCACACCAAAAACAGAAATACATTTTCTATTTCCAGCTCCCGCTTAGATCACGATCGTTAATCTCGGCAGAGTCCGACGTGGTTGAAGTCCGAAGCTAAGAATTTTGAGCCCATCTATGTTCGAACGAATGAGTCTACAGCTGCAACTCGAGTACTACTCTAGAGTATCCTGCTTCTTTAGTAGAACCCAATACACTGGCTGCACAGGGGCTCTGTTTTCTGGGGTGCCAGCCTGAGTGTATTCTATTCGAGTCGTCTACTCTAGCAGAATTTTGGTACTGCTCTACCATCATTCTTGAGTTAGGAGCAAGATGCGCACTGCAAGGATATTATTCCACGCGAACTTAAGAGCGAGGGCAGCTATTATTACCCCAACTGCGAGTCGCGACACCTGGCAAATCACGTCGACATTTCCAACCCAACCTTCTTTTCTTGTCACCCAAACGACCCGGACGTTACCGACATGAATCGACTTGATCTCCATCTCAACAGAGATACGTCACACAACCATACACAAGCAGGACGAAACTGTAATTCCCCAAGTAACAACAACTTGAACTAGTACTTGAGCTTGTCGTCATGGTCATCGTTACTACTACCACATTTCATCTTTCTATTCTGGTATCCTGCTCATCCTGTACTCGCCTGCACTCTGCAGCACCGGTACCCAAAAGGACCGTAGCCTTTGCACAACCCAACCAAGAGCAACCCGGAACGAAAAAGAGGGGAAGAGAAGATCCTACATACAATCTATACCAGGAACCGAACGGATAAAAAAGTCATAAACCCCAAAGGAAAAGGAAGATATCATGGACTTTAAAGTAATCTTCGTGTTTAATACTCGTTAAGCTCATTCTACTTCTGAATGCTCCAAAACCGAGAAAAAAAGTGAAACGAACTGGAAGAGATCCAGTCAAAACTCCCCTGCTACCAGACGCACCATACAAAAGGCCCAATTTCGGTGGAACAGACAGAAGTGAAAAAACAACGACAACAAGGACACAAGTGACAACGAAAGCGAGACATCACAGTCTATGAAGCGAGTGGTGAGCAACGCTCGACGGTATAGAGTATATAGACTTACTTGTACAACGGAAAACACAGCACGGGCTACCCCTTCAGGCCGCCATCTACGGAACTCAGTCGAGTCAGGAGACGTTGCGTTAACAATGCCTCCTCCATGTCTATGTCAATTACTGACCCACCACCATCCTCCCCCTTGTGCATCTTCTCTGCCCTCGTACAGGTGCACCCGATCCAAACACCGGGACTAGGAAGCGAAGTTGGTGCAAAACTTCGGCTATGGTACTTGCACATGGCCATGTTCCCAGGACCGATTTCGGAAAGGGGTGGAAGGGGGACGTGAAGTTTACCCCAGGCACTCATTCTCTGCGCCCTTCCTTTACCCATGAGACTACCACTCCTGCTCTTCCGAACTGGATTGCCTTCGACACGACTCCGATTACCCGTGCGCGCGTCAGTTAACGTGACGGGCCTCGGGGATGAATCATCAAGGAATTGAACCGGTGGGGGGACCGGTGCCATATGACGAACAACACCAGAAGAAGCGAAGGGGTCCCTGAGATCTCTAAAGTCTTCATCGCTTTCATGGCCAGAAACCAGGCCCATTTCTGTCATCCCTGCAAAGTACACTTGCTGCTGTTGCTGAGCAAAAATCTCTTCCGCTTGTTGGTGCTTCTGCTTCTTGGAAATACCCAATCCCCGGGACTTGCTGCGGATAACCACAGGAATACTCCGACCTGTGAACTCGGAGGGCGATGGGGGAGGAGAAGGATAGGAGCGAGAAGACGGAGTGGACGATTCCTCTGAGGGGGACGAAGACGTGGTACAAATCGTATATGCGCGCTTCGGTCGAGAAGGTGTGTCACTTCCAGGAGAGGGATTCCAAGAAAACGAGAGGTTGAGGTTAGCTGGGGCCTTTTTCGGTGTCTGGACTGAAGACCGTTTGGATGACGCAATGGTGGTCGTTGTGGCGCAAGAGGCTCTCAAAGACTGCTGTTCGAGAAGGGGCAAAGGTCGCGTGAGGGAATGGGTCCGTGGGCGGGGATTCAACCGCGGTGGAGGGGTAGAATAGGGACCTATGGTTACAGAGGAAGTCATAGACTGGGATGCTCCGATTGATGAAGAACCCTGAGAAGCAGATAAAATCTTGGCGTGTTCTGTCCCGAAATTTCGTTACGTGAATGGGACCGATGCTGAAGGGAGAACTTACGGTAGAGAGCTAAACTGATGAACAAAGCGGAGATAACCAGGAAGGAGACATCGAAAGCTCGAAAGACGTGCATATGCGTCTTTGGGTGAGAAGCGAGGATAGCAGCAGCTAGACGCACAGCGAGAGAAAAAACAGCTAGGATCTGGCCCTGCAGAACCAAAAATTGGACGCGAGGAGAGCGAACTGCCGGCCTGCCGACATGAAGCGTTTCCAGTTGTGGGTTCTGCCAGGATGTGTGGGGGTCGGTAGAACTGGAAGAAACACTATTGATATTCTTCTCGTGAGAGAGACGCGAAGTTAAAGGAAAAGACGTCGAAGAAGAAGCGGGTGAAGGAAGGGGTGCCGGAAGAGTGACAGAGGTTGGGTATTGGGGGGAAGGGCAGATCAAAGAGTATGCAAATGCAATTATCGTGCACACGGCAAATACTGCGAGGGCGATCGATGGAATGACCGGTGGTATAGGAAGAAACGGTGTAAGGAGGGCCATGAGGGTCGCTATATGCGGCAGCTATAAGCACAAAAGATGGACAACAGCTAGAGTGGGACACCTACCGCTTGTGAGGAGACAGGCTAGGAGGATTGTGAGGGCGGGGACACCTGGTAAGAGCGATATGACAGAGACGCCCACTGTCAAATATACCTTAGGTGTGTGGGGAACGATCGAGTTAGCAGAGACTTACATATGAGATGGAGGACGGCGTGGAGGACGGCCGCCGATGTACGCTGGTCTGCGAGGACGAGAACAACGTGGACGAAGGAGACGAGGAGGATGAGGAGGACGGTGGCTTTGTACATGGCGGCGGGTGGATGGGAGGGGGGGAAAGGTGTCGCAAAGACATGGGAGGGACAAAGAGGGCGCATAAGTATCTTTCGGATGGTGGAGTAAGAGAAGCAGCGAGATATTATTTAATAATATTGCCCATTTATTCCCCGCCAAACCCACCGCGGACTTTCTCTTTCATGACATCACCGACGATCACTTCAGTGCCACCCTCCGCCTCCGCCACACGAGCTCGCCCCAGTCCCGCGCCATCCTACACATTCCGTTAGCCAGCACTGATATTCCAGCGCGATTTTTCGTGGCTCCGTTAGCCCCGATGAAAGCCAAACAGGCATAACTCGTCGCTGACGCTCATGCCATCGCCCAAGGCTCGATATCGCCTCATCGTGACGACGGCTCAGCGCTGTCAAATGTCATGCTGGCGTTGGGACGAGTTGAAACGTTCATTAAATTTGATCATGTTATTTTCGGGGGTTCTTTGCCATCTAAATATGGGCGAACACTATCCATATCGGGCAGAGACCGACAGGGCCTGGAACGCCACTGCAACAACGTAAATCGGATGGCCTTAACGTACCACCAGAAGACCCGGATATTCCTTTTTCTTTCGCTGGCAATCGCGTCTAACTCGTTCCGACTTCATGATCCGTTAAAGCACCACCCAGAGCCACGAACATACTCCAGTCACATGTCTCTTCTTGCGAAAGAAATGGAAGAATCCTACTTGCAAACCCCTTGCTCGCCAAGGCCCTTTGGACTGTAAAAGAGGTGACTATACCCAATCTTGTAACTGACACGCGCCCCGACAGGGAGCCAGTGCGCTTTCATTCAAGCGCCTCTTGGTCGCCTCGGGATGCCCTGGGTACGCGATATACAGCATGTTCTTGTTCTAGAAATGGTGTATAATTAACACACGGCTATCTCAATACCGGCTTTCATACTAGTCAAGCTAGTTGTTCTTCCCCAAGACGGGAGGCTCCGTAAAACCCGCACTCACAAGATCGAGTACTATCAACTTCACCCGACTGTTTTCAGAAATACGCAAACTCCCCATGCTGACTTTGAGTCACAAGTGTTTCGACACAAGCATTAGAATCAAGCAATTTGATCCACGAGACCTCGTGCTGATCTCGAAACTGGAAGTATGAGCTTGCCAGAGTTCATGCTAAGCTCTCGTGTTCGTTAGGGGTGCCGTTCAAAGGTAAGCATTTTCCATAGACGTTCCCGATCCATGCCCTTTCGTTTACTTCAGGCACCTCTTATGCTCTACCCCTTGTGTACCTGCACGCGAGGTCGAAACTGCATGCGATCCGTTGGCCGCACATCCTCGGACTTTCTCTCGACCACCGCACCAAGAGCATGAAATCGGTGCCTTGTGTTAAACCGACTTGTACAGGTAACCCACTGACCCTACAAAGAGGCCGACAAGATACCCAGACCACCTCACTCTCTTGGCTATTGTCCCCACCAACCGCCTTTTGTCCGGTTCTATGAACTCGAAACACGATCTAGCTACGCCCTTTCTAATCGGACATTCCTCTTTCAATCGTCTGACTTAATCTCACCTTTGGGATCTAGGTGCTCATTTGGTGATAAACCTTCCTCCGGGACAGCACACACCGGTCTTCAAGACCTAGTTCTATTACACCTTGACGACGACGACGGGTGGTTGTAAGGTGGGTACTTTTCAACTTCACGGACTCGTTTAGCTGACACGGCACGTCTAGATCTCCTTCATTCACATCCCAGCAAAGTACAGACCACTCCCCCTTGGATTCACGACGCAAGAGGCTCGATCAACCGACATCAAGAATTCTATCAATTGGAAGACCACACGTGGAACATGCCGACAATTTCAAGAGAACCTGTAAGTTAGGAGAAACCCGCAGAACACCATCATAAGAAGGTTTGGAATGTACGCGAATCCACTATGCATGGGTTCTACTTCTCAGAGTTACGTGACAGTCTAAAAGGTTCTCTTGAAAGAGGCGCCCAAAGCGCATAAAGGTCACTTGGGCCCCTCATATCGTATCACGATCGGATCATCTGGGTGAGTAGAGCGTTCGTACAGAGAGGAAGAGCCTAAGGTGATGAATTGGGTGTAAACGCCGCAGCTAGTCAAGTCAAAAAAAGTGTACGGCCATTTGGAAAGTATGGCAGCAGGTGGTGATGGAACACCGATTACCGGAGAGCAAGAATTAGGAACGCTTATCTGCTATGTGCTGGCACAGCGATATGAGTCACTCGCGGAGGAATATGCTTGAAAGTACTGCGGTTCCTTGGTCCTTTATTGTATTGAGATGCGGTTCAAGTTCTGGCTTGGTGAGTCCTTTTCACGTGCCTGCCTGAGCGAGATGCCTGGCCTATTCGATCTCAGAAGGCCCGAGGTTCTCAAGAGGGATGTCTAGATGGTAGTTGGGCACGTTGCTCAACTCAAGAACGCAAAAACTCTGCATGGTCAGAGTATTCTTAGAACGCTGAACGCCACAGGACATTAATAGGTCCCGGAAAGAAATTATTCCAGAGACCATATGATAAGGGAGCAAGTGGCCAATTGATTATTGCCAGCGAACTATGCAGAAGTTCTTGATTTCGGGCTGCAGGACTCAGAACTGGTGAACTTGGAGGTTGGGCTGCGGAGGAGGCGGTGTTTGTTTGTAAGTGTTGATGTCGCTAGGTGAGATATAACTCCACGTCGTTGCCACGTCAGTCCTTTCTTCACGACCTCCACGTAGTCCGTCCTGCCATCCGCAGTAACTTGTTCCTCTACAAGACCCCGTCGCTCTCTCCTCTATCCCTCTTTCTCAACACGTAATTCCCCACGTACTTCCACCTCAGCCATCATGACACCCAGTGCCAAGACATCCTATGTTGACCCATCATCACTGTCATCATTCCCGTCGCCCGCTGCCTCGCCCGGCTCCCCTTCGGATTCAGAGCCTGGCCCATCGCGGAAGCGTGCACGGACTGAATTGTCCTCCGAAGAACGTAAGGAAGCCCGCGCACATCGCAATCGTATTGCAGCTCAGAACTCCCGTGACCGCCGGAAGGCCCAATTCAACCTCCTCGAACAGCGGGTCGCTGAACTTGAGGAGGAGAACCGTCAACTTCGTGCCGGAATGGGTCTGATCCCCACACCTGTGCAAACATCTATTCGGGCTGAAGAACTCCAGAAACAAGAACAGGAACGCAGGCAGGCCCAGTCAAAGGAGAACGAGGAATTGAGAGAGAGAATCAAAACTCTCGAACGAGGTTGGGATGCAGTTGTGAAGGCCCTTGCCGCGCAAGGTCTCCCCAATCTTTTTTCACAATTTTCATCCACCTCGCCCGCCCCCTCATCGCCATCTCCTGCACCCGTAAAGGAATCATCAACACCATCACCCTCGCCATCAACACAATCAGCACCCTCTGTTACCGCTCCATCCACGTCCAAATTCACACCTTCGACTCTCACCTCCACCATCTTCCCACTCTCACCGGCCCCATCGCATTCATCTCTTGACTTTGATCTCGACCTCTCAACCTCTGGTTCCCCAGTGTTCGCTGCCGCCACAGACTTTGCACCAACACCTGAGTCCGGGTCTGAGCATGAGCAAGAATCCACTCGCCACCTAGCACGGGTGGCGTCTACTGAAGTTTCGACTTCGGTAGCCCTGCAGCGGGTGGTTTCGCGCTCTCCTCCTTCCCCCTCAGCTTTGTTGGTTCGCAAACGTCTCCTTTCTCCGCCAGCGAGCCGCAGGGCCCGGTCGACGATGCAATCATGGAGGACCTGTTCCGCGAGATCCTCGCGCCTTCTCCCATCTTGTCAGCGTCGAGCTTACCTACTGATGCTTCACTTGAAGCAGCAATCGCCTCGACGCCCGCCGCACCCGCCCCGGAAATGAGGTTGAGCCTGGACGAGAACCTGGGTCTCAATTTGGGTGCAGATGGGCTACCGATAGTTGACCAGTCCCTCTTCGATGGAGCTGATGAAATGAGTGCTAATTGGGAAAATGAAGCGGATGTGCAGAAGATTTTGGACCTATTGCCCTCGACATTCACAAGCGACACTCTGTCGCACTTGGGTTTAGACTTTGCCGACCTCGGCAACTTGTCGTCGACCAGCCTCTCGGGCATCGGTGTGTTTTAATATCGGCCATACCAAAAAATCTTGCTGGTATCTCCCCCTGCATATATCCTTCATTTCCTTTTTCTCTAGATTATCCCACTCGGTCTCGTCTCAATGTGTTAATAAGTGACTCTCATCATCTCTCTACTATCGGTTTTTTCTTGGTTCATCTCTCATCTGTCCCCTCTCATCTGGTCTCTCGTCTAATTATTCTATGGGCTCCTCGTAATTTTTTTGACCTAGATCACGCCATCACTCACCCGCTTGTCCTACTTAGTCTCCTTGCCTGTTTCCTTTGCGTTCCTTTCCTACCCTCGACATCCCTGCTTCACACCCTGTTCGATTTTTCTTCACCTATTCACGCTTCTGGCATTGTCTAGTTTCGTCTCCATACTTTCCGAGCTCTCGATGTAGTCTCCTGTCCCAGTTTGACTTCGTTTCTCCCCTTCGGGGTTGATGAAGCTTTGTTACGCTGGGACGGTGAGCTCTTGGGAGTAGAGTTCGTTGTGGTAGGGGGAGCTTGGATATTTGCTGAGGTTGTTGGATTGCGATGTCGTAATCTTGGATTGTGGTGATACTCCAACTTTTTTTGTTCTACCTAGTGGATACGCATTGGTTGATAGGTTTGGTAGTTCTTGGTTTGATTTGGGAATGACGATTTTGTGATTTTGGACTCGAAGTCAGTCAGTAGTCAGAATCCGTTGAATCGACCCTGATAAGGGGTCCCGCTCTTTTGGCACGAACTCCTGGCTTGGGACTCGTTGGTGTTGAAACGTTGAAGTCGGTGTGACGCTCATCCAGCTTCCAGCCTTCCACACCTTTTTTGAGCAAATGAGTAAACTGGAGTCGTCGACACTCTCATATAGTCCGAGGTCTTTTTGGTACTTACTCAGAAGATGTCAGGAACTTGATCGGTAACAGGACGCGTCCTGCTACGGTCCTGCTCGTCTATCCGGCAGATGGGACGGCACCGACCTCGACAACGGAGATGGTGATTTGAAGCATACATGATCAATATTTTTCCGAGGCTGCCGCTTTACACAGCGTACACCGGAGTTGCTATGGCTGAGATGATGATGGCTTGTCTGAAAAAAAAAATGAGGGAAGAACAAGGCGACTTAGGCGGGGTTAGGGTACGCGTACGACTGTCCAGGCCTTAGGAACGCATCGCGACTATCTTCTACCTTCCAAAAGGAATTGAACGATGTATTGCGGAAGTCCGAGGCGACGTTGTCCCGATTCCTCGAAACGTGAAAGATCTAGAAAGGGGTGCTCGCTGACTTGTCTCTTCGAGACAGACGACAACTCTCGTCTTAAGCGCTTCGTCACGAGTACGATGCCAGGTTTCAGCAAGTTTCGGTGCCAACCAACACGCACGGGGTTTCGTAAACGTTCCTTCCGTAAAGAAAATTACACCAACCAACAACGGATCAGTCAAACCGCGGAGAGGGTGGTCCGAATTTAAAATACATACCGGCACGACGTACATGTTCATCGGGAAACCCATTCGGAAGGGGTCTTGGTAACAAGTCCACGATGTCGTCACCAATGAGGGTGAACATAAAGGATAAATGAACATACAAGCGACCGAGGTCCAAGATGGTGCCATTGATCAGCATTGATTGCATGGTGTTATCGCCAACGGTCGCGTATCTAGATAGGCACTTGGCTGGGTAGGTGTTATCAGGCCACCCAGAGGTCGGGTGCGAAAGGTGGGGAAACAAGAAAGCCGGGTAATGCAGACATACACGTGCTGTACCTTTTACTGGAGGCCGCTAAGGTCCTTGTATTCGAGTTGTGTATGATTTTGAGGGATTTTCCGGAGCAACTCATGGGGAAATTATCGCCAGGCGCGGCTAGTATGTAGGCGGGAGCATGGCACTTCAGAGCAGGTGCCCCACTACACGGAATGACCGTTGTGACAAGGCACACTGTCGAAGAATATCAGAACAGAATGCTTCTTCGGGTGTGAATAGATTGGAGCAATTGCCAAATAAGGAGGCCGGAGGTTGCGTGCGCAGATGTACGTCCTGCCGCAACGTATACGCAAAGTCTGGACACCGAAGCCGCAAGGCCTCCGCTTGTTCGAATGAACGGATACCTAAGTAAGTTTTAGATCATCAGTATTGTAAGAAGAGCAAAATCATTCCAATAACTTACGCGTTCTGTTGACGTTCTTCTGGGACCTCACCGGTTCTGGAATGAGGGTAGAAAAAGATCAACAAGACCCACGAATTTCCAATGTAGCAGGACCCCAAAACACCATGAACAAACCAGGAAGGAAAGGAACTCATCGCAGGCTGTTTAGCAGTGCAGCAGGCCTGGTTAGACCTTGGTGGGAATAGCATCAAACAACGATCACAAAGGGAACCATTACAGAGAAGAAACGTTTGAATGATTTAATCGAGACTCTTGCTGTCGTCACGTTCCTGGTTCTGTTGACGAGGATGTGTTGATACAGGGGTTCTAAAAACGTTGACCTGTGAACAAGCAACGGAACAAACACACCAACGGGTCAACATAACGTGTCGAGTCAGAAGGGTGGGGATGAAGCATCAAGCTCAAGACAAGCCGGAAACATTCAAGGAGACTGCCAGACCACGGGAACAAAACATCGAATGGATTTTTCATTCGCACTCGACGGTGCATTACATACATGAGGAGGTTCCCAATTAATCCATCTCCTCGTCTTCGTCTTCAGCATGGAGCCCTGCCTTCTCAAGAGCCTCCTTCGACGTGTAGTCGACCTTGACACCTCGAGTTCGCCTGCCGACAATTGCAGAGGGATCAATTTCTTCGAAAGATTCCTCAACCTCCTGGTGAGATGAAATAATATCAGCAAGGGTACCCAAAAAGAACAGCACACAGAGTGAAAGAGTGAAAAAAACGCGAACCTCATCGCTGTCCTCAGCGGCCTCGTCGTCATTTTCGTCGTCGTCGTCGTCGTCATCTTCATCTTCCTCTTCCACGTGTTCCACGTCCATAGACACGTCGTCAACATTTGCCTTGGACTTTCCCTTTCCCTTTGGAGAGGTTTGGGGTTCAGCCCGGGTTGCGGACCTGTGAAGAAAAAAGAGAAAGTGGACGCGATTACGCCGCCCATTTTGTATCCCGAAGAAAAAGGACGTACCCATTTTGCGTTTCAGTTACATTGGTTGACATTTTTCAATATATTAGAGAATAATTCAGCGCTGAGAGCGAGAGCGATGGTTGAAGTACAGAGAAAAGTTTGGATGTTGAGTTTGTTCCTCTTTTGGCCATAAACAACGATGGGCAATTTAGCAAGGAATCGACCCTGCATAATGCCTCCTTGTTCAGACCGTTCGGTCATCGCAGACCCTTGCCTCTGCCGCTCGGGTAATACTCTGATCTTTTGACTTCGACAGGCAGGTATACCACATTCGGGGGTCCCACCTTTACAGCATCCGGCACGAGAGATCTTGCGCATGTGCACCTGATAATGGCAAGTCGCTTTGGATCCGTCAACATCCTTGCTGATGAGCATGCCGTCAGGCCATTTATGGGCCGCTTGAGCACGCAGTTCCCATCAGTCATAGCATCGCTTTTGATGCCTTACTCCAGCCGAGTACTTGACACCAATGTGTTCCCAATCCAGCATTGAAGTATCGTGTGTGTTTCTCTCTTCTATTTTCTATGGTGCGAGTTGCCAGACAACCTCCACTGACGCCACTGATGGAGGCCGGAATCTCTGACTTTCCATACCAACCACACAGGGCTGAGCCCTCGGAATCTCCTTTTCCTCCCATTCCTAGACTACTACAACGTAGTTTCGCTTTGCCTTCTGTCCTACCTTATCTGCGCCGCTCGGACACGAACACAAGTGTGCACATGAGCGCACAGAGCAAGCCCCCACTCCTCACCTTGAAGCTATCCTCGCTCTCCCTCTTGGACTGCATCGTCTACGAGGAATTCACCCAAGATCCCTTCTACACCGTCACGACTGAGGGTGTGTCAACTACCATCACTCGAGCTGGACGTGGGGGAAGTACGGTAACGACCGCTCTACTGAAGTGGCCAAAGAGCCCACCAACCAAGGGTAGGGGGAAGGAGATCGAGGGCATCACGATTCGGATGAGGGGTGCTCAATGGCGTGGTGGAGAAACACTTCTCCGCCCTGGTCTGTTTCAGAGGTACGACGCGTTTCATTTTACCCCCTGCCTTCCTCACACTTTGTAGCGCGCCACGCAGGTTCAATATTCCTAATTACTCCCAGAGCATGAAATGGCGGAAGTCAGGAAATTCATTCTGGGTGAGTCACTTTCAGTGTAGCACCCGTCATCGATTTGACCACCCGCAGTGCACTACTTCTGGGGTCAAAGGCCCTATCGCAGTACTAGAACCTGTTGCAAACTCTCCTGCCCGGTTGAAGGTCTATGAAACCCTCCACGACAGGTATGACGCCCGAGCGCTGGATGTACATCACGGCGTTTCGACCCTCCTTCTCGACTACCTAATCGTGACGGCATTACTCCTCGTCAGTACCGTCGAAGACTACCTTGTAGTGAGGAAATTCGACGATGACGAATCGTTCAAGTCACCAAGCATTATCGAGCCGTCCAAGCCTACTTCTGCCTCTCAGTGGCGCAAGATCCTATACGGAGAACCTTTGTTTACCAAGCGCTCGATTGACATCGGAACCCCATCGCCTGAGGCCATACCTGATGCTATCTTGCTGACTCCGACGTCGCCGGATCAAGTCGCCGAGATCGCTTATGGCGTGCCCCTCTTCTCATCTCCACGTTCACTGAGCTCGTCGTACTCATCTTATGAGTCAGAGTCTGATATCGACGACGATGACTTAGGACCTGTTTTCAAATTCGGCAAGGAAATGTCCCGCCCTCCAAGTCCTTCAGCAGAGTCGGTATACTTCCCAGTGGGTAACGCATCGGCGCCCTCGCACGATTATCTCGACCCATCATTCTATGGCGATAAAAGTCAATCCCCAATTTCGCCCCCGTCGCTGAAAGCGAGCAGTGCCGGTCACCTCACTATACCTGGGCCGCGTGCCCTCAGCAATAGCAGGAAGAGGAGGAGTGTCCTCCCACTTCCACCTGTTCCTCCACCGCGCTCGCTATCCACGCCACCGATGAACGTTCCGTCATCCACGTCGCTATCAGTGCCGAGTTCGATCACCAGACGACCATCGCTAGTCCAAGGTGCACGGCCGTTACCGCAACCCCCCGTCAGGACCGTCAGTTCACCACCCAGCGCTTATTCCGTACAGCGAAGCCAAACGGTACGAGTCGGCCAAGAAAAGGAGAGGTATGAACCTAATCGTCAGGGGGGCAGGTCACTGCCTCAAACGCCAATGAGGAATCCTATTCGGCTTGACACTCCCCCTATCTCAACAATACGCTTGCCATCACCAGAATCCAGCTTGTCAATCAGTTCAAAGGGCATCGACCGGTCGATGGAAACTCTGAATCGGCAGCGAAGGCGACAGCCGCCTATGCTCAACACACCACCAGCATATAATCGACCTATCCAATGATAAACCCCCATACGGCGGCTCCTAGTCCACTCACAAGGTGTTCAGGGCTCGCATGGTGAGTACGATTGACTTAACGCATCATAATCCGGTATGGACTTGAAATGAGCTGGACATTCTTCTGTTGTTGTACGTAATTCCTGGCATATCTGTACAGTCCCGGCTGCCCTCCTTTGCTCCCCTCCTCCAGTGGCTTTTTTAGCTTCCAGGTGAAGACCACTCTTCTTACGCACTACAGTATATATTGAATGTCCGTCGTCCTATATATATACTCATGAACCATCACTTCCGCCCCCGTTCATTCCATTACAACCTCATTATTCTAAATTATTTCAGCGTCAATGACGCCGTGTCTTGTTGTTTCTAGTAGTAGTTGGACGAATGGCCATATTTCCATCGCCAGTGGGAACTCAAAAAGTTTGTGCGGATCTACTTCTTCGGCCATATGTTCGTCCGAATATTCTCCGTCTATGACGTTGAACTCGCTCTCGTAGCGCCCCATTCTTACCACAGCAAGCCATGTCCTCAACAAATACTCCATCAGCACCTGTTCCATTTATCGTCGTCATGGTTAGCAGTGATCCTTTGCAGATCATCCGAGCTGCTAATGATACTCGACAGGGTGTCGCTGGCACTGGCAAGACAACACTCGGCATGTCACTCGCCAAGGAACTTAAGTTGCCTTACCTAGAGGGGGATAATCTACATCCTAGGTCAAACGTAGAGAAGATGTCTGCCGGGATCCCGTTGACCGACGGAGATCGCGAACCCTGGTTAGCAATGATACGGGCTGCGGTGGAGCAAAAGACAAGAGCACAATGGCACACAATCGTGACGGGTTCTGTTGAAGAGACCCCGCGGTTGGGTGTTGTTGCTACTTGTTCGGCGTTGAAGGGGTATTACCGTGATATCTTGAGGGGTAAGGTCACAATACCTCCGATACACGACGATGACGAGGATGAAGACGAGGATCTGGGTGGGGATGAGGAGTTGGACGCTTTGAAGGACATCCTTAAACTCTCAACTTTCTTCGTCTACATCGACGGCTCGAGAGAGTTGATGGAAGATCGGATCTCGAAGAGAACGGGCCATTTTATGAAGGCTTCGATGCTGGATAGCCAGTTAAAGGCTTTGGAGTCGCCGATTGGTGAGGAGGGTGTGGTGGGGGTCGCTCTTGGCGATTCGACAGCGGGCCAGGTGGCGACTGCAATCGCAGGGTTGAAGAAATACGGGGTTGCAATAGATGCTTAAACATAATGTCATGCTTAGAGTTATAATCTATTTATCGGCTTGGATAGAGCAACAGCAGATAACCGGCAATTACCGTAATCGGGCGACGCGTATGCTCGACACCTGAACGCGTCAGTCACCGACACTCTCAAGCCCTTCAACACTACACCACCATGGTCTGTATTATACATCTTTCTTCATATTTTACAAGAGAGCTTACGGAAGTGTTAGGCCAGACGATATGACAGTAAGTCTTATGACGTCGTACCAGAAATTGCATTGACCGCAGATGGTCAGGCCGCACAACGATCTTCTCGCCGGAAGGCAAGTAAATTCCGTATATTAGTGTCGAAGTCTATTCACACATAGTCCTTTAGGTCGCTTGTATCAAAGTGGGTCCAGCAGACTCTAGAATGCGCTCATGAACCCTCAGATCATTCATCATAGTCGAGTATGCGATGGAGGCCATATCACACGCAGGAACAGTCCTAGGTGTTCTCGCAAAAGACGGCGTGGTTCTAGCTGCGGAGAAGAAGGTTACAGGAAAACTCCTTGATTTGTCAAGTACCAAAGAGGGTGGATATGGTGGCAGTGGAGAGAAGATCTACCTGCTCAACGAGTTCGTTCCTATCCCAAATCTACTTTGATGAAAGTTTATCACCTTCTGCAGTAATGTCATTGGCGGAGTTGCAGGGCTCACAGCAGATGCCAATTCTCTCGTGAACTATGCACGGACGGCAGCACAGCGCCATCTGTTGACGTACAACGAAGACATCCCAGTCGAGTTGTTAGCGCAGCGATTGTGCAATTTGAAGCAAGGGTATACACAATTTGGAGGTCAGACGAATACCCTATCCAGATACCCGTTTCTGATATCGCAGCATTAATCATAGGTCTCCGGCCATTCGGTGTTTCATTACTATATGCTGGATATGATCCACATTATCAATTCCAGTTATACCACTCAGATCCATCTGGGAATTACTCGGGCTGGAAAGCTACATGCATCGGCGCGAATAATGGCACAGCACAAAGTCTGTTGAAGCAGGAGTATAAGGATGATATCGAGGTCAAGGACGCAATAGGGTTGGTGTTGAGGACCATGAGCAAAACGATGGATAGCACAACTCTCGGAAGCGAAAAGCGTAGGTGACTGGCCTTGTTGTCATGCCCGAATCTGACCAAGTAATGACAGTCGAATTTGCCGTCCTTACTCTGGATGAAACAACCAAACGACCCAAGGCCAAGATTTACAAACCTTCCGAGATCGACGCTCTTCTAGCTTCGGAGGGTCTCATGAAAAAAGATGAGGATACGGAGATGAAAGCAGCATAGTTCGTTCTGTCTTGTACTTCTACACGAGCAAAAGACTTGACCAGACGGAAACCAAGCTACCGAACAAGAATGCATGGGTACAGGTAAATTTCTTACAGCGTTCGTGTATATCCAAAACACGAGCGATGCGGAATGATTAGTGGCAGGACATGCCTTTGCCTGATGCGACACCACTAAGGACAGCCTCCGTATTGATGGTGGAGGCGAAGATGTAGTGGCCAAGAGTGGCACCAACCACAGTGGCTGTGATGAGATATGCCTACGAGAGACCATTAGAAATCGCAGCCCTCCATTACTTTTCGGCTTACGCACATTATACGTCATGAAGACCAACATGAGGAAGAAAGATAAGAACACCGTCGCGCCATACACACCAGCCCGGAGTATACGGAAAACTAGGGGAACAGGTGTCCTAATATAATATCTTCAGTCAACACCGAAAATATATGACAGAAAGTATAAAGATAACACCGAGGACGATGATGAAGTGGAATTAAAATAATATAGGCAACTCACCCAGGTGACGTCGTCTTAAACAATCTCTGGCCAGTCAACAAACCAGATTCTTCACCCACTCTATCTGGTGTACTCCTCCCACTCGAAGCTCTCACTTTACCCCTCCCTTGAGCAACCAATGTGTTGGCAACGTGGACATCAAGTCTTTGTTGTAAGACACGGAGATATTCATAGAGGACTCCTAAACCGACGATGACGAGACAAGCAATGACGAAACCAAAGTTAGTGCTGATGTGCCAGCTCTTGAATACGATACACGTGTCGGCGATTTGAGTGTTCCTATAGTATTGGTCAATGGTCTGGGACAGGTCAAGAGGCGCTCGATGAGCTGATAACGAACCAGAGCATATGCATGGAACATTGAGGCCCCATAGGCATATCATGTCCGTCGTGTCCACCGTGTCCACCGTGATCCATTGTATAGGGAGAAGTGAAATAAGATGATGAGAGGTTGTGAAGGTCGTTGTAAAGCTTGGTGACTATCAGAATGACGTGACAGAGCTAAGCGCTAAGTAGTCGGGTTCGGTGACATATGGCCGGATGGGTTAACATTATCTAGACCTCTGAGATGGGAGCAGTACTTCGCTCATGAGGCTACCCAACGAGCAGCATATAAAGACGAAAAGACACTCTACTTCCTAGCTAAATCACTCATAGCCTGCTGCACCTCCAACCTCTCCAAAACAGCTCTATGCAAACTCGACGCCGTATTCCTTATCTTTGAGCCATTGCTCGTCGTCACTTCGGGCTTTATTATGCCTGAGGGTGGTATATCATGAGGTTTCGAAGAAGATGTTTCCGTCTGGCGTAAGTGAGGAGGGACTATAATTGGAGTTGATCTTGGCGGAGGCGGCCACTGAAAGAAGGACAGAAAGAGCATGAGGTCCGGAAATTCCAGAAGTTAATTCGCACAGGTTGCGAGCGGGAAGTAGACGTACCCCACGGTTAGGTTGATTGAAGTGAAGTGCAGCCCAAGGAGGATACTCTTTCTCCAGTTTGACAATATGGTCTTCCAGCAGCTTCAATCGTGCGAGGAGAGTCCGGGGTGGGGAAGGCACTACCCCGGATAAATGAGCCATCTAAAATAGGTCCAAGAAAAAGAAGTCTTGTATTTACACACCATATCGAATCGCAAAATGTTGCTCGACGTTCTTCAAACGCCCATCAAGACCCGGATGTCGGTCTGCTGTATCTGTTTCCGTCATCGAACCTGTCTGACCATCTGACCTTGTTTTGGATTCCTGTCTGGAGGGGAGCTGTTCTTCGTTCGAGGCCGTTTTGACTGTTCGACGCAGTGGACCGTCTTCATTCCTTGCGATATCATACTTCATTTGAAGATCCCTATCGACATGTTTCGCATCTAATCGAGCACACGACGTAGGTTCCATATCTTCATCTTCATCTTCATCGCCTTCAACTTGCATCCGTTGCCGCCTGAGCGAATCCACGAATTCAGCTCGATTCGAAGCATCATTTCTTTCTCGGTTTGCAGCCAGAAAAGCAGAGATCGACCGATTCATCTTTTCAACCAACCTGTCGTCTCAGTACGCATGATACGTCAAAAAATCGGCACTATAACCCCACCGAAGTTGGAGTTTGAGCGTTTTGTTCGTCGGAGAAATGTGCATACTTGAGCTTTCGCTCTTCCAGAAGTTCTTCTCCGGATGTTTCTGGTTCTCCTTTGCTTTCCCCAAGTTTCTGGAATACCATAGCCAAGACGGTGAACCAGATGGGACATGACGATGTTGGTGATCATGACGTACCGAAAGGCATTCCATGAGGGATTTAATCGCAGCAGGAATAATCTTGGCTTCCCATCTGGGGTTCATAATAAGCATATCAGCTTCAAACCCACGCAAAGTTTGCGTCAAGTTCGCTTCAACCAAAAAGGCCCTCAAAGCCTCGTCCCAATGATGAAATTCCTCGCTCAGCTGGATCGGCGAGGGTGACCTGCTTTTTACTGGGGTCGCAGAATTTGCGACAAAATTCCGCGAGGTGGTAGCATATGGTTGGGCAAATTGAGCGTACGATTGCTGTGATGGGCCTGCTATAGGTTGTTGCATATAAGGATACTGGTGATACTGCGAATAACCGGTAGCAGGATATGTGTATGGATTGGCAGACCATGACCTCTGCCAGTTCCAGTGGTCGTAATATGCCTGGTTTAGATTTCCCTGTGGGGTAGAAGGAAAATTAGGCTGAGGAGTGTTGGTCGCGTCCTGCGACATTTTGAGTTTGTGGTGGTCCTTCTGATTTCCGAAAGCGGACCGTGGGTGGTTGTTTGGCAATCCCGTGAACACTAAACAAAAGACAGGGGTTTGGACGACTCGATAATTAATTTAATTAAAAGTAGTATTAGAATTATAAGTTTACGAGAATTTTTAGATGAGGATACATCTACCACAACCGCGCCCTATCGATATGCTTCAAGCGTAAACATAGCACAAGGTCCCAGCAGTGGTATTCAAAACCTGTCCGATTGTCGCCTCCGCGAACAAACCATCACCGCGCATAGGTGAATCTAGCTATAGAGGGATGAGTAATTGAGCTTTCCTGATGTCTTGTAGGCGCTTACAGTTAACCAAGGTGGACCACCTGTGGGGTAAATATCATAATGGTCTAAATGCGGTGCCGACCCTCCTTCAAATGCTACTGCATTGGCAGGACTTTTCAACTGCCAATCATACCATACTTTGTCTACCATCTGTCCACGAACGTAAGTATCAACGCGAAGTATATTAAAGGTGAAACGTACGGCGTGGTGTAACCAGAACATGGGTTCTAGTAGAAAGGTGGTATCCTCAATCGTAGTGTTCGCATCAAATGGAATGATATAGCCTACCGTTCGCAGAGAATGTGGGTCCACCAACACAACCTGAAGGGGCATCTCCAGGGCATGTGCCGCCCATATCCCTACTTACGCTCAGACAAAACAATTTGAAGACACGACATGAAACATACCCAGCAAACATGAGATGAACAGCAGAATGTGAACCCTTGTAAACGTTCATGGTAAGTCACCCACATATCACAGAATCAATCACGGATAGGGCTACGCACCATAAACCACTCAAACTCCATCTGGAACCTCTTAAAATCACCCACATGTCCATTAACCAACCCATCGATCTTCTCCTTCGTGAAAGTCGAATTGGCTGTAACCGTCACATCACCCAACACCGGCGGAAACCCCAAGAAAGGTTGTAACGTAAAGTTACGTCGAAGAGGATGAGGAGATGGGTAGGATAATTTGAATGTTGATGATGAGGAAAAACCACCTGTGGTGACTTGGTAGTCTTGTCCTCGGTCACCCCAGAGACCTAGTCCGGTGGTGGGGTCCGAATCGAAAATGGTGGCGGCTTCAACGTCGTGCGAATCTAGATAGGGTGTTGTCAGTAACAAGTTGAGTAAGATACGAAGGAGATAAGTGAAGAATGTACCTTGCGTCCAGTCCCAGTAGGGAGAAGCTCCAGAATAACCGCACTTTTCTCTCAAGGCAACTTCGTACGAGTGAACATAATGCCTGTGCCATGGTAGGAAGAGTCCTGTTGAATGAATCTTATGGTAGGCGCGACGTCTAATCAGACCCCGTTCGGCAAAGCTGAAATTATACATACTATTGTGTTGAGATCCATGTGGACGTAGACAAAATCTATGGCCATGGGTTGAGCATCGTCTCTTCTATTACGAAGAAATACGCGTACCATCGTAATAAGACGAAGACGTATTCACAGGTGGTATATCTCTCGGATTTATGGTCGGCACCAATGCTGGGTCGTGAGGGAGGTTTGCTAAGCACTAGTACCAGAAGCTCATCAGCTCCTTTTTCGGATTCAGATTGACTGAATGGTGGTTACCTTGACAGCATCGATCCACTGGGCCTTCTGTGCATCGGAAAGAGCCCTCCACTCCTTCCTGATAGCAGGATTCGTACAGGGTGCTTCAACAACGTCGAGGCATGATACCGACAAGCAAGATAGGAGGACTGGCAGCAAAAGGAGCGTCGAATGTCGTTTGGTACTAAACTTCCACATCGCAGCTGAGACCTAGGCAAGCAGTGGAAGTTTGGATAATGGGTTGGGTCATCCAGTGAAAAATCCAGGCTTTAAAAAGCCAACCCGCTTGAATCGAAGGTCTCGTAGGCGGTACATTCGCCCGAGAACAAATGAGCGCGTGAGGACCCGAAAGTGAACTTCTACGCATACCACTGGCACCCGACCGAGTCGAGCACAGGTTGAATGAACGCGTCGCTTGTGAAACGGTCGTCGAGCTGGTGGACTGTGGTTTGCCCGAGTCTCCGTGGACTCGTAGTTTCGTTCTTGTAGTCCATTAGTTTATTGATGCTCGACTTAGCCTAGTTATATAGTTACTTGGCTTTGTGGCCCTTCATTGGAATCCTCTATTGGAATTTGCTTTGCGAGCTCGTATTCGACTGAGAAAATGGGCCACGGCAGACGCCAGGTCCGAGTCCGTGGTTGTAGATCTGGGCTGTTCGTCGTCGATGGACTTGGGCGACTTGTGGATGATGGAAGAGAAATGACATTGCCGAAGAAGTGATAGGTTCCTGCGAAACTTTTCGGCTATTTCCGAGTGAGAGGTGGAACGAAAGACCGAGCTCGTTTCATTCAGACTCGGAATTATGTCAATGTTTGTTAAATTTCTGTGACTCCGTGCTCGTATATAGCCTACATACTCGTCGTAAATAGGTACATCATATATGCCTTGTACTTATGTACGTAGAGTGCAATTCACCCATTTGTAACCCCTCCGGACTCGGATCCCAAAGGCGTTAGTTGAGCACCACAGCAGTTGAATCTAATCAAATTCCAACACCCTCTGGTATAAATGGCTGCAGTTTGTAGTAGATAGGACAAGCTCTTGATTGTAGAGCAATTGCCCGTTCCATTGCTTGAGGCTTCTTGAATCAGACTGTATCGGCAGGACGCCCTCGTCACAGGCCGTCTATGCTGAACTCGGCTCGCTGGCACCAACACCGGCGCGTGCACCTAATGTGTAACCATGGTGGGCCAATCATCGACCAAGGCACCATCTTGTAAACCTCTAGATCGGACCCCACCAGATGAAAGTTCGCCAACAATAGCAAAAACCAGTTGCCTTGTACGATATCATAATGGCTCGTTTAGCTAGCCTGTGGGACAGCGTAGACGATATGCAACTCTCATCTGGTATCTACGTAGACAAATGTGATGTACTACCTTTGAATGGATCAGAATTCAGTAAAATGCTCCCGTCTCCGTGCGCATAGGCGTAATACACGCGGGAAAGCTTCCGACGTGTTACTCGACAACGTGCAGATCAATGGGATCAACCACCACCAACCCTAATGAGCATCTATCGATCGCTTACATCTCCAATGGAGGTCTGTAAAGGTCCCGAATGGCTTTTGGGTAATGGTTGGAAAGGGCGGCCGACTTCACGAAATATCTAGAGTCGATGTGGCCACCCATAGCTGGAGGAGATGGGAAAAAATGGCGACGGCGAGAGACCTCGATCCTGTGTGTTCCTTGGGCTGCAATTCATGGAAAGACCGCGGGGAAATATTTGATCCGTTGTATTTCCGTGATTATCGGCGCCGAACATACGGGCTGCATTTCGAGAAGAGCTTTCTTCGTTGAGGAACGGAATCCGGTATTGGCATTGCATTTAGTCGCAGCAAAGCGAACACCCGAGGACATAACGTCCGATATACACGCGATTTAGGGTGGGTGGTGCGCGTCTATTGGCGGCCTTGTTTAAAATACATCCTCGAGCTCTCGGCTTCCCAAGCAGAATTTAGCAACAATTGGGGTTCGCAGAATGATAAAATTAACCTCGGTGAATCACGGTGTGCGATCCTTCCTTTCGAGAAATAGAAACTTCAACATAAAGTTTTACTCACAAGGTCACCAGTTGCTGTCGGACAAGGTAGCTACCGAATAGAAGTAATACACGGACTTTTGCTTTGGGCCCGAATACGTCGGTCTGAGGGTACGCATCGCAGTGAAATTTAGAGCATTCTGACACCAACCACTTTGCAGTGACGAACAATGACTGTGATGACCTGCTGGGACACATGCCTGATGATTCGTACGTGGGAGGACGAAAACATATGCATATTTTCGTCCTTGTCAAAACCGCCGGCAAAGGGCTGGTTCTTCTAGAAACGATCGAACCCCTGCCAGCGGAGCAAAGGGGGGAGACCTCGGGGAGCTGAAGATGATACAAGATGCCCAAGACATGACAAGAAGCATTGTGTGAAGGTAGTGCGGACAATCGGTGGACCAGTATGTTCAAATTGTTGCACGTTGCCAGATAACCTCGGTTCTATTCGAACAACTTGTATGTCGCCTCCAGCTAGATCGTGACGAGTGAGGCGTCTAGGCGGCCATTGGTAGTTGTTCACAATCGAAAGCTATCAGAAGGAAGCCGAAGATCGTGATGTATCATCGCATAGATGGCTACAGTGCGCGGATGCAGTCTACCCATCATACCTTGGAGCAGAAGTTGATTTAAAGATAATCAATCCACGAGTTTTGATGATAGCAGGGCTGCCTCAACAAGCAAGATTCGGGGTACCAGAGATCAAGTGGTGGAGAAACAGTCCCAGATCCTTCATTGAGTCTGAAGGCCTCCCTGGTTATCGATTATCCCTGAGATCTAAGAACGTATCGGCGGCAGAGCTGCATGCGGTGGGCCAGATGTGGGCGTTGAGATGAAAGGGTCAGGAGCCCAGCCAGGCGTTAATGTCGACAGCGTGAATTGAAGCCGAGGCGGGCACGGTTATTGAGCGGAGTGGCACTATTTATTTATTTGCTAACTTTGTGCACTGCGATCGAGTGTTGTCATAACCCGACCAACTCGTCTATCTCCCCAGCCTCTTTTAATGCCCCCTTTCTAGCAGCTGCTCCGAGCCCGTCTGCCCTCCTCCTCCCCCAAATGTCCCCTGCCCACGCTCCTCGTCTCGCAACAGCCCCAGGCGACCTGCTCATCGAAATATCAACATGGCTCAAGTGTCGCAACGACCTCCTCAACTTTTGCCTCACCGTGCGTGCACAGTGTCATTTCTTCAATACCCTGCTCAATGAAAACCTTTGCGATCCAGTCCAACCATATCTACACACACGTTTCGTCGGTGCTGTACACCAAGGTCATTCTGCCCAATCTGCAGCAGTGTCAGGTTACCCTTGAAATGCTTCATCGACGGCCTGACATCGCCAGACACGTACGACATCTCGTTGTCAATCCAAAGTCAAGTAGCACCCCGTGCTTTGTACTGGACAATGGCAGCGTGTCAAACGCAGTAATGAAGTTGGCAGGCTCAATGCGGCTTGACGCACTGGTCAAATTCGCATGGGAGGGCGAGGAGATACCTCACAATGACGACATGTGGTTTGCCTTGCGTATGGGGTGAGTTTCTTGTAACCTTTGATCGTAAAAGTCCGTTCATCAGAGCTTAGCTGCCCACAACTTCGATATATCACCACCACCTTCGGCTCGCGACTCCCCAGCATCAATAGCCATGTGCGCTTTTATGGTCACCCGACATCCTCGTTCTGACTGTTCCTCAGCTATTCGACTTTATAGATCTCACCAATTTCACCCTATTCTTAACCCCGTCATTCTACGAGCGTCATGTGGACATTTTCATCGAAGGTTTGGAGGTCATTCCTTGTTAATCAGGGTCGGGCTGACTTTTCGGTGTGCAGATGACAACCCAATTGCATATAATCTCTGGAAGATGCTCATTTCTCGTTGTCCTAACCTCGAAGAACTCTGCATCAATGGTTCGCATTCTTCACCTACCGACCTTCACATGCTCGTGCAAGGTCGATGGCCGAAACTTCGCAAACTCAGCCTCGGGGATGTCTCTGTCGATTTTATACCTGGGAACACCAACATTACAAAGCCACCCTTCATCGAATTCCTGGAAGCACACCCATATATAGACTCGCTAGATCTATCAAAACATACAATCCAACCTAATCTGCTCAATTCACTAGACACATCCATTCATCGGCTCACCAACTTCTCTGGTACATTCGCCCAGTTACAAGCTATCCCCCACGTTCATCCATCCCTCAAATCTGTTTCTATCCGAGAGCCGATTATGACACGGGAAATCTCTGCGTTGGCGGTTGCCGGAATCTTACAAGGCATTTCATCCCTTGAAAACCTCAAGATCTCGTTCATGTTGCATTCGATGTATGACAGTGGGAATCTACTACGCTCCCTGACCGGGGCATGTCCACATCTGCGACATCTGGAACTTACTTGCGGACATAAACCTTCCTTTCAACTCGTGAGTTCATCGAGTCTAGGCCAACAATCTCACTGACTGGCACCGCTTCTCTTTCTCTCTGGTCCACGTTCATCAGGAGTCTTTCTCGAGAAATATCCGTAGTCTATCAAAACTACGGAGTCTCCAATTGACCATTGTGAAATACCCAGGAGATGAAACACTCTCCTCCGGAGCAGCTCGAATTGCCAAAACCAACCCGCGTCTCGAAAACTTCACTTTAACGATCCTACCTCAAAGCTACCCACTAGCTTTACCCTTCTCAATACCTGGGTTCCCATTCCCATTCCCATCATGTTCATCAGGTCGATTCGTATTGACATGTGATAACCATGGGCTTCCAATAAGTCTTTCGGCAATGGAACAGACAGGGTTGATTTGGCCTTGGGGGTTAGGAACTTTTTCGAGGACGAAGAAGTATGTTAGTGATTTAAGACCGTTGGGTGCACCTGGGAGACGGAAGACGGGATTGTGTGCTGTTGCTGGGTTGGTTTTTGAGAGGTCTTCGGCGGGGGATGAGATGAGGATTATTTTGTTCTGTTTCATGATGGTGATTCTAGCTGGATGGGGGTGTCTTGGGAAACAGACTGTGACCGCCACCGCCACCGCAGACGCGACTATCACCAGCAGGGCACCGCCAATAGGTCTGTGTGTTCCATCTACTGAAACCTTGACGTCTGGATCTATCGACGTCGTCTGCTTGCCATAGTGTTGAAGGTGCGCAGGATCGTACCATACTACCACCGCTTTGAATTTTTATCTGCTATCGAACTGTAACTTAACTTATTGGTATCGGATCTCACTTACTCACTCATTCTACTCCTGTTCATTCTCTTGTTTTTTGTGTTCCCCCCGGTCTTTGTGTTGCATCTATAATGTCATCATCCAATAATTTCTCCATTTCACCCCACCTCCATTTCCATTTTCAATATCTATCTATCTCTATTCCACTGGATTTCTGTGTAGTTTTCCCCCATCATGTACATTTTAGAAGAACTGGGTATTGCATTCATCTAACTTTCATTTCCAATTTCAATTTACAACTAGCTGACTTGGGTGTCTACGTATACATTGACGTCGACGCTGACAACCATGCGTGCAACACTTGTCGTTCATGAAAAACTTTCGGGACTGAATGGGACTGAGAGCGAAATATGCTGCTGCGTTTGGGTATGCAAAGAAGCTACAAACTACTGTAGTACAACAAACAATAAATCTGCGGAATCTCTCTCTAAGTCTAATCGCATACTACACACGCGATCCCCACATCACAGGATCAAAAACAAAAGGCGGATTACTCCTCCTAGTCCGGATATAGAGCAAGGAGGCAAGCAAGAAAAGGTTGTGATGTGGATGTGTGGTCTCTTTTTTTAATACCTGCATTGAATAGCGTCAAGCACACAATCACCAAAACGGAACGAGAAAGGAGGAAGGGACAAGAAGAAGCACAAGATATGAAATCAAATGGGTGATAGACAGTTCGGAAGCAATTAGACGCAGAGGTCCCACGCAATAATTCTTTTTATCAAGACCTAATAGTAGGTCATTAGCAATAATGTTCCTTTTGGCTCTACAGCCGCGCCAAAAGTTGGACCAAAAAACCCCGTAGAACAAAGAAATGAAGGGACATGCAGAAAGTAGTGGGGAGGCCTAGGACTTACATTTTGTAATGGACGACCTCCTCGTTCACATCAAGATGACGCTTGTAGGTGAACGTGATATCGAGGTCTCGATTGTTCCGGGCGTTAGGCGCACAGGAGATGTTTCCCTCAATCTTATCGTCTGGTGAAACGGTTAGTGTCTGGGTGGTGTAAAATACGGTTTGCCTAAGGGATGTTTAAGGTTGACAGGGAGGACCCCACAATAAGGGTGGGTACGCACTTCCAATGCGTGTATTTGGCGTGAGGACCGGTGGAGAATTGGACCTTTTTGTGCGTGCACTCAAATGAGATGTCGAACCAGGCGAGGAAAGCGTGTGCATCTAAACGACGGGTCAACTCAAGCGGATGGTGTCATGCAGCAGCTCACAATCAGTTCGGGTACACCGCAGTGAGAAAGGGACAGTGAAGGTTAAGTCTTCTTTTTTGGCCGTGAGGAGGTTGATGTGCTATATATCATATACGTAACTGGTGGTTTGCATCGAGATTATGAGCTTACCTTGAACATAAATGGATCGGTTACAACAGCTTTCAAGTCGACGGTGTCGACCAAGGGTTCACGTAAGGCGATGTCCTTGATACAAGAATAGTCAAAACCGTAGACATTCTCCCAAACTGCAACAAGTTAGCATGTAGACACGATTCAAGGTGGAAACGTACAGTTTATCTTTTCTTCTTTGTAGTCTTGGTCTTCGATAGCAGCAAGGTACAGCTTTGCATTATCGGGGAATATAAGACCATCGGGCTTCAGGTATTTGTCTCTTGCAAGAAGAACGGTATCAAGCATGGATTCGTATAACAGGAAGTAACCCATCCATTCTGAAATGATGATATCGAATTCCTTTATAGGGAGCTCTGTATCTTCGAGCTTGCCCTTGACAAGCGTGATGGCTGGAAGACGCGTCATTTAGTGGAATACGCGGATAATCTGGCGACTTACTATCTTTAAAGCCGTTGGCCTCGATGATTTTCTGTGCTTGGTCGATAATATTAGACATATCGATCTAAGACGCGCGTCTAAGCGGACGCCACTCGGAAGGAAAAAAGTGCATACACCGACTACGTGCGATGCGCCAGCTTTTGCAGCAAACATGCTGAGAATGCCCGTTCCGCATCCGACATCCAGAACAGTCTTTCCTCTGAACAAATGCTCGTTATTGACAATCGCGGCGCGGTATGATCCCGTCCGAACGGTGTCTTTCAACATCTCCTCGTGTATGCCTACAGATTGTTGATCGCGAGGTCAGGAACGCGGCCAGATGGATGGATGGAAACAAACCAAAATGTGCATAAGAGTCCGCATAGCTATGAAAAGGCAAAGCAAACAAAAATGACAGCATCAGATTTTGCTCGCTTGGACACTAACAGCTTCGAAATGTGCGCAACTAATCTCGGGATGTCATGTCGTGCAAGCCGGCTGGTTGGGCGGTATGATTTGAACTGGCAGAGCTGTCGACGTCCATGGTGGCGAAGGGGGATCGATGAAGGAGGAGAGAGGGCTGAGGAGGGATTATCGGGTACCGGATAAAATGCCGTCCGTTCAGAAAATTGACGATGGCCAAAAAGGGAACTTTGCCGTGCACGAGCCGACCTGTCAAGCCGCAGCACGCACTGGTGTCCGCAGTCGGGGGCGGGTCTCACCACGACATCATCGTCGTTGATTAACGTTGATTCCTCGGTATATAAGCCGCCCGTCTAGCCATGATCATCGTCGACGTATCTACCGCCATGGCAAGTCCTTACAGACAGCTTTCTCCGAGCCCTTTCTAACGACACTCTCCTCAGACCCACACTGATAATCCCCCACCATACGACGCATTCAGGAATGAATCAAGTGAGTTCGTTGCGAGGGCCCTTTTGAGGAGGATCTGACAAGTTCTTGTAGGTGGGAAGGGTTCCCCTCCCAAGGTGCTCGCCGTTCAGCAGACGGAGGATGTATACACCGATGGTCCTTTGATTCCGGTCGAAAGTATAAATCCAATTCCGGTCATTCCACTAATGCCCGCGACACCGGTCTACCACTATACCAACCTTGCTACCAATGAGCAAATAGCATCTCTACTACCACCGGACCACCCAGAGATGATTTGCTTGCAAACCGGTACTCACGTTCCGGAAACCAAGTACGGGCTTCTAGGTATGCAATCCTTCCTTCCCATTGTAATTTCCATTGACCCAATCCAAAGGAATCCTGGCTGCCATCTTTTGGTTTCCTTTGGGAATTGGAATTTGCTTGCTCGATCGCCGCGTGAGGTGCACTCGCTGCGGTTTGATGATCGACGAAGGAATCTGCAGATAGTCACCATCCCACACCGTCCTCCTTCCTACTCGTTACGCGTTTTCATGACCGCTATTCGGCTTGTAATATTTGCTATTATCCTTGCAGCATCTCTGGACATTTATTTACTTCATAGGATGGAGTACTACTTGTATACCTGTAGATTATGATATCATTTAGCATTTTTGTCCTCGTATCGCAATCTACACGACCAGTTGTGTGCAACTGAGCCCGAGCCGCGATCGAATCTTCGCGAGCACACCCAAAAGTCCCAAACAACCCCCAACGCGTCGTTCTTCCTTTTCGTGATGTTCTACGATCTACCACCACTCTCCCCAGTCGAAGATGACATCGAAAATCTACTCAAACATCCTTTTGTTCCCGATATATACTCCAAATTCTTCGTCCCGAAATTAGTCGAGAAACCACAAGACCCAATTCTAGAGGCTCTGAAGCTCGCATCGACCAATAAATCGCAATGGGCGCGCAAAGGAAAAGCACGCGTTACCATCAGTCAGGATGCTCCAGAAGAGATTCATATCCCAAGAAATCCACCTCTTGCCGATATATGGACTGCTGCAACGCGCGAGAGGGGTCCTGAAGTATCTACCCCACCTAAAGCACATCACTTCCAACGCTCACCTTCGCCATTTTTAGAGCCAAGTCCTGTCATGGGACGACCTTCGACCGTCCTACAAACCAACCCTCTCCACAGGCTTCTTGTCTGAGCAGGATGATCTCGTCTTTGCGGCTGCAAGACAGATGTAGGTGCTTGGCAATACTTGAGTCCTACAAACTCAACACAGACCAGCGTACAGACTCGTGTGCAGATACCAGGGACTGAAGTGGTTTATGTCACTCAAGCAGAGCTTTTGGCAGCTTTTCGGATGACAGTTTTGGGAACGTCGTCTTTGTTTCATGTCTGGGATGCAAAGCAAGAGAGGTTCGTTCAGAATGGGGCCAAGGAAGGGAAAGCAGTCTGTTTGCTCATAGACGGAAAAGACGAGGTGGCTAGCAACAGGTGCGCAGACCAGTTCCCTGATTTCCACCCCTTCTAATAGTTCTTATAGCGTGATATCTCGATTTCTGTCAATAGGAACCCTGATGCGACGTCTTGAGATTCTTTCCAATAGCCTCCGAAAAAGGTACACTTCTTGGTCGAGACTAGTACCTCTGTTGATTGTTGACAGACCGCCAACGGAAGGACCTTCTGTCTATGCATTTGCCCATGCCCTCTCCGTGATTCGCGCCTATCTCCTGAACGCACTCTCTCGGCTTCAATCCCCAACCATACTGAAACCTATCACATCGAGTAGTCTAACTCAAGTATGGGTCGAACATGCTCTATACGAGGAAATACTTGTTGCAATCTCTGACCTATATGGACGCGTATGCAATCTTTCGACCGTGTTTGCGGAATCCGCTACTTACCAGGATTCTAGGGAATTGACGTGTCACCTCGAGACTACGCAGATCTCGATACGACAGCCATTCCTCTTCTTGACAGGATTTATTCCCATCTAAACCAGCATATCGAACGCCAATCACCACGCATCATACTTGCTTTATTCGCATTTACCCTCACCATCACTTCGCAAGGTTACCTCCAGCAGGTTTCTCGTTCTGTAGCTTATGGTGGAGATCCCATTCGAAAAACCAGCCGCGTGGTTGGTGAAAAACCCGACCCATACGCAATTAGTATGATTGACGACGACCAAGAGGTTAACGAAGAAACAGCATCTACTGCGGAATCGGACGAATTTCCGGATTTCTTCCCCTCGGAATTGGTTGACGTTTTACCCCCTGCTCGTAAATCACTGTCGTTACTTCGTGCTGCGCAGCCTGATCATCCTCTTCTCAAATCCTCGCCTAATCACCCACCAATCACTTGGTATTGGACCGAGGCGCAAATCCAGTCTGCGTGGACTTATCAGATCTACCCCTCGACGAATATACAAGTTCATCTTACGGGTACAAAGATTCAACCAGGAGGAGATTCATCCGAGAGGTATAAGCCGGAAATTCTTGATTTTCAGGTATTCGACCAGGAACCTGGTTCGCACCTGACGACCTCTGTCGTGCAATCCTCTACCGCACTAGTGTTGGAAGAGTTTATTGCAACTTTCCCGAATGGTCTCCCATCAATAACGCCAACTCTCCCCCATCTTACATCCTTGATACTATCCCGCTTGGTACACCACGCTTCATCCTTGTCAAATGCTCTCCTTTCCCTCCTCTTACAATCAACAGGGACGCTCAACATTCGAGCTCACCTCGAACTTCTTCGTTCATATTTCTTGTTAACCTCCCAATCATTCAAATCACGTCTCGCCAAAGCTTTGTTCTCAGATAAATTGGATTTCGACGAGAAACCGACCAATGTATTGGTAGCCCAAAAGAAGACACAAGCTTTTGAACATGGTCCTTGGGCTGTTGGGCTGTCAACTCCACTTCTCCACAGGGAGTCATGGCCGCCTGCAGATTCGGAGTTGACCTATCTTTTGAGGACCGTCATTGTAGATTCTCTCGAGAAAGGTGATTTTCTGGGGAGAGGGAAAGCAGTTCCGAAGGTTTTGGAAGAGGCGGAGTATAGGTTGGGGTTTGCGACAAGGCCGAATACTGAATTGTGGAATGATCCTTTCGTCATGGAGTAAGCGTTTTTGTTATTCTTGAGGCTTTGCTGATTGTTGAGCACATAGAGCGATGGATTTCTTGTTGATGGACTATAAACCGCCACCTCCGATAGACGAACTTATAACATCGGACGAAATGTCGAAATATAGTCGCATATTCGCGTTTCTTTTGCGGCTTACTCGAAGTACCCCTCTCCCTTTCATTCAGGATGACACGATGTTAACATTGTTTCCTTTGCAGTTGAACACGCCGTACAAGTACTGTACAGGATGACAAGAGATATACAGAACCCACTTTTTCCAACACTCAACGCATCACGAAAGCGACTTCACCATTTCCGTTTCATCTCTCATCAGCTCGTTTCCAGTCTCTCGAGATACATCTCAGATACTGTCGTCGCAGGGAACTTTGACCCGTTCCTTGAACGATTGTCTATCAAGGCACCTGCACTTCTGCATGACGGACGACCATCTGGATTTGCAGACGTTTTCGAAGTTGCACGAGACCATTCAGCCATGTTGGATGATATCTTGGCCGCGTGTCTCTTAAGATCTTCTCAGAAGAAAACGAGAGAGATTTTACATGTTACTTTGAAACATATCTTGGAGTTTACGATTGTGATGGGTGAGTTGTATAGAGGAAGGATTAAAGAGAATGAAGCGGCTTTGAGGATGGATGAGTTGTATCATGCTGTGAGGAGTCAGATGCGGAAGTTGGTATGCCCTTGTGTTAATGTCGTGTTATCTTTCTGGACCTGAGTTGTTCGTTGCAGGTACAAACTTTGAAGAGTCAAGTTGATAGGATTGGCTCGTCGTCCTATGAAATCAGGAGTATCCCCGACAATCGAATACGGCAGCCTGTGGGTGGGTATGAAGCTATGCATTATTTCCTTGTTCGATTGGATGTCAGTGATTGGTGGGCGGATTCTCGGACTTCAAACTTGTAGATCAGTAAGAGCTCAACCAATGATCGTGTTTCGTCTGGCTGATCTTTTTCTTATTCAGGTCATGTATCTTGTAGAATCAATGTATCATCCCACGCTGGGCAGCAAGTCACTGCCGTGGGGCCACTTCTGGCTCGACACCTCCTAACCTGCAAGCTACATCCAGTAACTCACGATAGCGATGACCAGGAGCACTTACCAACGGTACACGACCCGAGAGTCTCTGTCTCTGCAACGTGGATCCTCCGATGCAGCGCTATATGCGGATAATCCAGCATCTGCTAAAACCAAATTTGCGCCAATGCGACGAGCGGCTTCAACTGCAAGCGTCATATCTTTCTTCATCAATTGCACCTAAAATTGGGTTACCACTTGGTCCAGCGGATTGCACATATATCCCGTACCTTGAAACCCCCCTCATATCCTTTACTCGTCACCGCGTTAGGACAAACACCAGGTACAGGGTTGACTGTCGAATTCACCCAACTTCCTCCTGAACTCGTACTAAAGCAATCACTCAAAACTTTAGGATCAATACCTAACCTCATTCCAAGGTTCATAGCTTCGGATGTGGCCAAAGCGATCATTCCAGAGAGGTAATTGTTACTCAATTTGGCTGCAAGTCCAAGACCTGGTCCGCCTAGAGCGTAGATCGAGGTTCCCATGTAAGAGAACATCTGTTTGAGGAGAGGGAATGTTGGGTCTTCGGGAGATATCCCAACCATGAATGTGAGGATGGCTTTTTCGGCTCCGGCGGTACCACCGGAGACGGGGGCGTCGTAGAAGTGGGGATGGTTTGTTGGGTGGGAGGCTCGGACGAGGGAGCCGACGGAGGTGGAGGTGTGTATGTCGATGGTTGAGCTATGCCATCCAGGCGAGTTTGGGTTATCGTGCCGCTTGTGTGGTTTGGGGAGTGGATCGGCTTACCAGTCGATGAATAGTTTGTTTGAAGTGTCGGATGCTGCCAGTAGTCCTGTGTTCGAGTCAAGATAAACGGCTTCAACATGTCTTCCTGTGAAGAATCAAAACAGTTGGCCACTTCCAAATGATGCAACTCCAACCTTCGGGAACGATGGTGATCACGCATTCCTACGAGCTCGAATGAACACCACCCTCCAAAACTACAAAAGAACTCTTACACTTTGTTCCGCAACTTCCTTTGAACTGCCAACTATCCTGATATCAAAACCAGGCAAGTCACTTGCGAATTGGTGCAGCGCATTGGTGTTGATATCGTAGATGAATAGAGGCGTGGTCAGTGGGATTTTCTTTCGCAGTTGGGTGGCCATCGGGTAGCCCATAGCTCCTAGGCCGACCCATCCAAAGCTACTTGGAAATGCGGAACTCATTGGGTTGATGGTTGCCTGAGAAAGGAAGGTTAGCCCTAGTAGGACCATGGGACCAAAGATGTCTTTGGGGTCGTTCGTACTCTAAACTGTTATTCCTGTCGCAGTCTAATCTTGGGAACAGGTCTATTGGCGATCTTGGGGCGCTTCCCGACTGGGGGCAAGTTCGAGTTCACTGTTCACCAGACAGTTTCCTGGCCTTCACCATGAGTCCATTTGCGAAATCTGGGACGGATTTTCTGTTCCAACACCTGAAGATCTGGCCATTACCCTAAATGGGATTTTCTGCTTTCAATATCGACGCTTGGTGCCTCACCCCACCCTTACGTTCTATGGTCTGTGAAGCCCGTCGCTGCACAAGGAAAGGACTTTGTAACGAACTACCTGTTGAGGATGAGGTAAAGGAATGCTATCTGGAACCAACGTTCTTCGCTGTTCATTTCGAAAAGGTTGAAAGGGGCAAAGAGGTGGATTTTCCGGCCGCCCTTTACGTGTGGAAGGAAGAACGGTTTCGAGTTGAAGGTTTGTACAAGGTTTGTGATTAACCAACCTCGTCGTAATCTCTGCTTCATTGACTGCCAGGATGCGCATCGATGCCTAATTGTGTACTATGTGAGTTGATTACTCTGAGATGCTTTAATACTTACCACATCTGAATCTATCTCTCTCTATAAAACCATGCACACTTATGAATACTTCCAATGTTGCCCGGACTTCCATACTACCAGACCGGAAGCGCGCGGGATTCGATGGGGTCGCAAGAAACGTCGTAAATCGCATAAGGAATTCGTCGCCATTGAGGGGAAAATAAACAAGAAAATATACTCCTAAATTATTCCAAATGGTGTAGTAGGGTAAAATAAATGATGCTCGAATCCCAGATAAGCCTACACCATGGTTTGATCCCGCATGATTTGATCTACACTTGTGATATATGTCCCCCAGTCGTCCAACCTATTGGAAGAAAGTGTATGGTGTCAATACAAATGCTGGGACGAAGAGACAAAATACGTACTCGAACCCGTTGGGGGCGGTTGACCAGATCGTCACCATGTCTTCGTCCATCACCATCTGATTTGTATCGTACAGTAAACCCTGCAGCAGCTGTGCACTTTGTTCTAACACAACTTGGCCCCCTCCAGAAGGGCCACCATTCATGTTGGGGAGATTCCCGAGACTTGGACCTCCACCAGCAAAGGCAGGGTTGGTGCCTATACCGACTCCACTAGCAGCGGGGCTGTTCATGTTGGCCAGATCAGAAAACTGAGCCATAAGCTGAGCAGTCGCCAATGCATCTGCTGTCAAATTTGAAGCAGGGGCTACCTGGGTCGGAGCTTGATAGGAAAACAAGTCATTAAAAGAGCGAACATCTTGCTGGGTGTCCTGAATGGTAAACCCTTTAACACTAGTTGCTGTCCGAGTATTGTGATCCAATTGTGCTGTGATGGGGTGAGGTAAAGAGCTGACTGGGAGGGAGGTGGCTGTCGCAGGGGGAGGGGTAGTAGGAGCAGCAAATCCTGGAGGTGAAGGCGAACCCCAACTCGAACTCGAAGAACTGAGCCCTTCATTATTCCCCGCTACAAATTGTGATAGTCCGTTTGAAGCTGGTGTGTCCAAAAAGCTAAACTGACCAAAGAGAGGCAATCTTCCCAACTCATTTGTAAAGAATGGTAGCATAAAGTTTGGTTGTGGTTGTGCGCTTGTCGTGGCAGTGGGCAATGCCGCCGGTGGAGGTTCCGGAGGAGCACTGGACGAAGACGACACAAAGGAATTTGGAGAGCCAGCAGCTTGCAATGGCGACGGCTTCGGCGATATATCCGAGGACGCGGGTGAGCTTTCCTGTGGCCTCGATTCTGGCTCTGGCCCTTTCATGACGGGAGATCGGGCGCTAAACTCGTGGCCAGGATCTCCAACCGACGACAGCACTTTCAAAATTTCCCTGATAATGAAAGCTTCAGGAAAGTAACCGAATATCTGAGTACGAACTCACCATAACCGGCCAGCTATAGGCTTCCGTATCTCACACCTTTTCAACATGTCGAGACATTTCTGCACATCCTCGTAATCCCTTCGCGGGTACACGTTGACTCCACTCCTTTTCCCATTCCAAATATTCAACAAAAGCACAACTGCCGCAGTGAAAGTCGGCATCGCCAAGAGGGACAACTTGTAGGACTGCAGATCCCGCTTGCTCTGTGTCTCTAGGACGTGACAACACGACCTCGCAGCATTCGTACAGATGGCCAATGAGGGATATATGCTTGGTGTTGAGTTCCTTGGAGAAGGAATAAAAGGTCGATGGATGAATATTTGGAGCTGATAATACATTGCGTGAAGGGTGGCGGACTGGGCGAGGAAAACTGAGTTCTCCTCGTTCGGATTCCATCGGACTATACGAATAAGGATGAAATATACCAAATTTAGGATGCACTCACGATGTTCAGGTAACGCGCCCATCCAGCTATTCATTGCAGAGTCCAAATCCGAAAGACTTTGTTGCTCTGAGTACCCCAGGCTGGCCAAGGTGGCGAAACGATACAAGTGGGGTTTAGATACCGAATACTAAGTAAGAGTTGGTCATAACATTACATTGATAGGACGAACAGAACCACTTACGATAGCTCTCATTGCCCAGGCCAGGATGTCCGACAAGTTCAGATAGCAAGTAAAGAATGCCATGGTTGATGGCTTGCCTGCTGGTTGCTTGAACCGTTGTTTAGGATCTACATGGTCCCAATATTCATCGTCACACTCCGTCGGAAATTCCACGTCTATGCTAAGTTTGGATCTTAGTACGTCCAGGAATGTAGTAACCGGTTGACTCACTCTTCGGCATGAAGACATAGAGGTTTTCCTGCAAATGCGCTCGCAGTCCGGTCGTGGCTTGCAATGACCCTAGACATGGCTGTAAGCACTCTCTCACGCGAGGAACCCAGTATTCGCACCAGAACGCACGCCTCCAGAGTTCGTCTTGAGCCTTTGACTCATGCTTCGTACACTTTCTATGGGCACCAACATCCTGTGCCATCCTCATCGCGATCCCCATCTGGGTCCACGCACCATCGGGCTCTTCAGATGAGTGGCAGAACAAGACTGACAGCTGGAATACAATGATATTGCGCTCAGTGAGCAAGAGGGCAAATCCTTCATCACTTACGGCGTAAGCCTGGAGTTCGTACAAGGTTGGCCTCTTCGCCAAATTGGCCCGCATCAAGTCAACTTGTTCATACCACTTCCACCCACAAGATGCCAACAACGCGCGGGCCTTCTCTTCATTGCTCATACCTTGGCCATCGAGCATAGAAATGTCGGAAAAAACTCTCGGATCGTCGGAAAGCTTGGCTCCCAGTGCACATACCAAAAGAACTACAGCACCAAATTCGTGGTCCTTCAAGTGTAAGTCCTCAGCAACGCTGGATTCAAAGGTGGGACGGTGTAAGAGAGGGAAAAATATGCTGAGCTCTCCGAAATAAAGGTCCACCAGGGATTTCAACAAGTCAGGTTCTGGGAACGTGAACGGCGGAGGGGTGGGTCTCTCCAGACTTATCGTTCGGAACTGAATACAAAGGAAGCTTATCAATTTGAGATATGAAAAGGGAGACGTTCACAAACCCTTGATGGACCACCCCAGATGATCGGTCGCCGAGGACCTAGTAGTCGTTTCGTTATTTCGCCTGGGGAACCTAAGTCTTCACCTTTGATATCCAGGGCAGTCTGGATAAGATGAAATGTACTTGATGGACGTCGTTGGTGAAGTCGTTTAGAGTAAAACAAGGAGACATACCTCGATCGCCCAAAGAAACGATTTTGCGGCGGATTAATTTGAAGTTTTGAGAAATGTTGTATGGCGTCGAGGTCGTTTCGGGGCAGAGTCATTGGCGGTACGTCGGTATCTTGGTTGAGATCTATCCCAGGTAGAAGCTAGGTTGTGTCTTTCAACGGAGATATAGACGAGTTGGTGGGGCTACCTGCCTTGTTCAACAACTTCTCCATCTTTTCAAGTTTTTGTTCCAGGGCTTCCACATATCTATCGTGGAGATGAGCGATCTGTGGTGCTAGGGTGTATATAGCGCGCACCCTTTAGCAGGAGTTGAATGCTTCGAGGGGACATTTTAGTTTCACCCGCATATAACCACTCTGGAAACGATAGACGTGCCTTTACGACCTCTCTGTGGGTGCACTCGTGGCCGAACTGGATGCAGTTCGAACATTTGTTGTCAGGCATCTCAGCACTGTTACCTAGAAGCGTATACCTCAGACTGCATCTAGGGTCCAGATGACGAGATACATACATCGTACTAGTGATTGTGAAAATGGGCATTAAGTGCTAGTGGAATAAAACTGGATGAGAAACACCCACTTTTCCTCCTCCTGCATACATCACAAGCGCCAGGAACTCGTTTCTTCCTTGGTAGGTCCGCTGGAGAAACACTTCCACTCAGATGTGACCTGACCTTGCTAGTCACTTTCCGCGAAGTTGGGCCTTCATTCCCGTTCTTGTCCACGTGTGCCATAGGTATTATTGGACTCAGCGAATGGATTGGTTTTTTCGTTACAGGCGACCGGGAATAAGTGCGGTAGTAGGGAAGCCGTCAAATATCGAGTCCTTGAGGAAGCTCTCGAAAATCCCGGTCGAGACTGGACGGCGGGGTGGTCAATGAAAGCTGCGAAGCACAAAGGGTAGATAAGGGGGGCTGTGACGGGTCGCGGGTGGACGCAATGGACTGACGTAACTGACGGCGCATCACTCGCAACCGACTCTTTTGTTTGGATCAAGTGATACCTCAGTAAGGTGGACCGAGTCTCCGTGGACTCGTGGACTCGTAGTTTCATCCTTACCGATTGATGCTCGACGTAGCTTAGTTACTTAGTCTTGGCAGCCCTTTTGTAGCAGATAGGAAAACCTTTTGATTGTAGAGCCGTTCCATTGCTTGAGGCTTCTTGAATCAGACCGAGGTCGCCCTCGTCACGAGTCATATCTGTAAACCGCAAGCGACGCTTTAGACTTTTTCAACAATCGGCTAGAGCCGAGCGAAGTACCTGCGGAGCCGATGCGCATCTCGAGCAATTCCAGCCACCATGCTGGTGAACGCCTTCCCAAGCGAACTCCTCCATCACATCCTCGACGAGTTCAAACCCATTTATAACATCAACTCTGTTGAAGATGGTGCGCATAAGACTCAACTGTACCCAAAAAACTGGAAACCCTACGCCCAAACTTGCAGCGATTTCGCTCGACTTCGGCTAGTCTGTCGACGCTGGGACTCATTCATCACCCCGTTGCTCTACTCGACATACGTGCTTACAACGCGACCTGAGGAGCATTTGAAGCGGGCGGTCGAGGGGTTCAAGTACAACCCCCACCTCATCGACCGATTGATTATCCGTGGTCATGTCGGCCCACGTCATACCGTCCAGAGCGGCGCCGCAGAACTTTTGGCAGCGTGCATCTCTGGCTGCACGAATTTGAAGCAACTGGAAATAATCGATCCCCACCGAATATTCTGGCATATAGGGAAAAGCAAGGCTTATGCTGTTTTT
Source organism: Pluteus cervinus (assembly GCA_004369065.1). Classification (NCBI taxonomy): domain Eukaryota; kingdom Fungi; phylum Basidiomycota; class Agaricomycetes; order Agaricales; family Pluteaceae; genus Pluteus; species Pluteus cervinus. Next base: position 61,803 of record ML208402.1, read on the forward strand.
CAATCTATTCCACCAAGCGCCCCATTCCAGTCTCTCTCGCTGTACTTCATGCACCCGAAAGATCATCGAGGTTACGCCTTTGGAGTACACGCTGCTTTACTTGGACTGGGTCGACGTACTAGAGACCTCAAAGACCTCAGACTCATCGTCATAGACCATACGGAAACAGGACAAAACGTCAATTCGTCCGAGTCCCTCTACTTCCCTTCCGAATTCACAAACCTTCGAACTCTGTCAATACAAGGTGGTTTAGAGAAAGACCTCCAGTTACCCAAGCTTCTCTCTCGGATACGTCGTAAAGGGCAGGACACCAGTCCACTCCGCGAGTTGACGCTATCCCGAATGCGTAATTTCGTCGATACGGAATACATGGAAATGATCCTTTCCATCAACAACTTGGGTTTACACCTGACAGTACTTCAATTACGTCTTCCACCTTGGTCATTTTATGACCCAGATCCCAACCACCACGTCAAGCATACCCATGAACTGCCCAGCACCCTCCTCCGGTGCTGTCCTGCGCTCGAAACGTTTATATACCTCACCCATTGTCCTGTCAAGTTTCTACACGCTCTTCCACATAATCTGCGCACGTTTGGAATTCGCATAGAGCCCCGACCAACTGATTCGTGGCTACAAGCACTTCCGCTAGACCTCATTCACGACAGTCAGCCGTTAGTGGCTTTTGTTCGGAACGAACGAATGCGGAAGGATGTCAAGGTGCTGGTGATTGAGTGGGGTAACGAATTCTACATAAAATCCCGATCTTTGGGAAAGAAGAACTCCAAGCCACTGAGAGAAGCGTGTGCAGCTTATAATGTTGAATACACGGAGAAAATACAGTTCTAATACATACACTTGTATTATGCAGCTCATGTTCTGAACAGTTTAGAGTTTAGCAATAAAATGTTTTACATTGAACGAAATAATACTTTTGAGGTTTCAAGGACACAGGTCTGACCAATGTCCGAAAATCGAGCATACATGTCAAGCACTTTTTTATGGACTTTTTGAATTTACTCGACCACTTGGTCTTATCGCCACTACGCCGGTGCAATGATGTTCACTCCCGTTGATAGATTGACTTTGGTCAGACTGCTGAAGATGGCGCAACAACCCGTTCAAGCGCAACTGACGCGGAAAAAATAGTTTGAGACTGGGGAAGAATGTGTCGACTTCCTCGGCAAAAAGGACGAGACAGTAGAGGGTGAAGATGAAGATCGACTTGCGTGATAAGACCACGTCGATCTCAACGAAGAAAGAAGTACGGGTTCCTTCTGAGCTTCGTCAGATGTTACTAGCCCTTAAACGCCAAAGGCTGAGGTAACGATGCCTCCAGAGGAGATGGAAGAGCGGCGTTGGGTGAAAGATAAACGACGAGAAACGGAATAAATTTGCGCGAAATTCCTTGTCTTGCCATCCTTGTGATGGCGCTTTGGGGTAAAGAGTTTCCTGCGTGGTGTACAAGGAGCCTATTAGGGCACCAACAGATATGCCAACACCGTGATTGCGCTCTGGAACATTGGTAAGATGGAAGGCATAGAAAGCCCGCGAAAGTCGCCTACCACAATCACGGCGTAAGCGCTTGTGCATAACGGGGCCCAGCAAAAGATGCGCGAGAAGAAGTCAAAATGGTTTCAGTGTGATACGTGTTTGTGGATTCAGAGCGTTCTCGTCTGAGGGTGGGAGGTTCTCCTTCAAAAATAGAGGGCCTTTGTACCTTCGAGCACACCGAAACTCCACCAGAATTCGTGACCAGTCGTAATCTCTCCCAACCCAGCTCATGGAATGACGTAGAAGTGGTCATGATATTTTGAAAACGTCCAGGAGGAAGACTGGTTTATGATGCCTAGTCCTTGTCGTTAAAAGAAATCCAAGAAGACTCCTTGCGGCGTTTACATTTTCTGGCGAACCAGGAGGAAGGGGGGAAAAACTCGAGAGCCGGGGCATATAGACGTGTCAAAGTACGCACGTCAGAGCACAATATCAGGATCTATTCCATGCAGAACAGCAGGAAAGTGGCATTGGGCGTTTCAAAAAAACCTATTCCAAACCCCGAAGGAAAAAGGCAGTCTTCGCCCTGTCTAGCATACTTGGTTGCATTCGACATCCATCCGTGCAGCGAAATGATGCTAGGTTACAGTGAAGCCGTGAATGCGGGGGTTGAAATTTGAAAGGTTGCAGGGGACGTTGAGGCCAAAGAGAAGGAGCTTTCAAGCCAAAGCTATCCGATCTGCAACGTTTCAACGCGACAACAAACAGCCAGATGATGGCCGACTCACCAGCACCCATCACGTCCTTTCCAGCAGAGCTTCTGGACCTCGTTCTTAGTGGGCATCGACCAGTATAGGATGCCCTGAAAGTTGAGGAGATACTGTCCCAAGGAGAGGCCCCCCGAATAATTGGTCGTCCTAGGGCAACTCCATTTTTTCTCTCTCAAAACTGCGTCTCGTTGGTAGATTCTGGTACAATCTCATCACCCCCCTACTATCCAGAGCTCAGCGCTCATCGATCGCCTCGTTTTACGAGGACATATGGGAAACCGTACAGAGCAATATTCATGCTCTAGAAATTCTCGACGCGCATCGCGTCTTTCGGAAACCAAGTAAATCTAAATAGCCATCTTCCACGCATTGCCTTCAACAAGCACTGACTTCCCTCATCTTTCGATTCCCATGCGTATACCCCATCTCCATCGCTCTCCTCGGCTTGAGTGCAGTGGTCAAAAACCTAGAAACGCTCGAAATACATGACGTCGACAACTGGTAGGACGACTTTGACGACGCGATCTGGGCTTTACCTTCGGCCTTACCCAAACTCAAAAAACTACTGGCCCTGGTGGTTTGGATATGGAGAGGCACGTACCCAAACTCCTATCCCGGATTTTCTATAAAAATACGACCGATATCATCACCGGCTTCCAACTCCGTGAAGCGCGAGCGTATTACGCGACCTGATACTATCCTGGACTTTTTCAATCATCAGCAACGCCTAGATTTCGGGTCTGTTCAAGAGTTCAACTAGGGAGGTGCGAGATCTGTTTCCAAAACACCCTTGCTTCTCGTTATCTCGCCATATCTCCAGGCACATCCCCCATCCCATAATTAGAACGCATTGTTGTCCGAGAACGTGCTGGATGGTTAAGCTTTGGATAGCATTGTTCTGCGCCATCCGTTATCGAGTAATATGCCTCTGGAGAGAGGCTTCAAACTGATCTAAATGCTCCTAGCACGGAGTTTGTGTGCGTAGGTTTCGCTTTCAGCCCGAGTGCCATCAGAAGCGGAGGCGAAGTAGGATAGGAAATACAATGTGGGTGGACCCGGAGAGGTGTTACCATACCCAAATTCGAAAATACTAACAGTAGCATTGTATCATGTATCTATGGGGCTTCCACAAGCCGCTCTGCGGCTTGGCAGTGCCCAGGCGCATCTGGTGAGCTTGAAATATTATCCCGCTGCCATTGAACTTGAGCCCGACAGATGAACTCAAAATACCTCGCAGCATGTCGGATTTGTGCCGAGTACTATCCTCGGGGGCCTTGTGTCCTATTTCAAAGTCATAGGACTCTCGCCTCAAAACCCCTTAATCAACTCGAAGCTTTATACCCCACTTCGGACATCCGAAGATAGGCTCACCAATGATACTATCTTTTCACCGATTGCAACTATCTCTGGCGAAGTACTCAAATCCGGCATCCAACTCAAAGATAAGTTGCTGCTGACATCTTGCGGAGGAATACCGGTCCACCTTCAACTTACTGTCTTATCTCTACAACACCGATACACGAGCAATATACATACGCCTCGGCACCTCCGGATCAGACACGCTAATGACAATGAAGAGATATGGTTCGGAATCGAACTAAGATACACCCAGGGAGGTATAAAGCAAAGCTCAGTCTAATCCTTGAGCTCTCCAGTACCATCCTCATTTTATCCAACTAACCGCTATGAAATTTGATACGACCCTCGTGATCACTGCACTCGCACTTGTCACCAATGTTTATGGTGCAGGGGTGAAGCGTGGACCACCCACTGGCGGCACAACACCAGGTGTCTGTAAGATCAAACACCACCCCAATCGTTCGTGTTAGTCCCTGCGCTCATAGAGATGTTTTTTCTAGGCATCACTCATCCTGAACTGCCTATCTGCACGCCAAGGGATCCATAGTAATCAGTGCCAAGTAGGTCAGTTTTTGGCGTGATTCATACCAATCACTTACCAGGAATCCAGACTTCTGAGTGAGCACGACGATGGCGGTTGTCTATCAGAAGGGGGAATTGTAGGAAATGATTACCTCAATGTAGACATGTTTTCACGATTCAGTCCATCTTTACAATGGAATTTGCGTTGGCATTCTGATGGTAAGAATGACATGTAGAACGCGCGACAGAACTTGTCTGCAGAAAAGTCTAATCTAGTCTAATCTGTGGGCCAGTTTGCCAACAACGACGTGCGCAAACAAACTGGCATGAGACTCAACCTCAACTCACCCATCGCGTCCTTCCCCCCAGAGCTTCTTCACTTCATTCTCGACGAATACCGACCAGTCTACGACGCGGAATTCATTGAGCTCATACCGACCCGCAAGGCCAAAGTCCCAAAGAACTGGGCACTGTATGCCAGCGAACTCCATTTTTTCGCCCAACTCCGACTCGTCTGTCGAGCTTGGTATAACTTTATCACTCCACTCCTCTATTCGACCTTCACGCTCCCAACACACCCATATGAAGACCTCGAGCGCGTTAGTAAAGGGTTGAATTACTACCCAAAGCTCGTTGATCACCTTGTTTTGCGAGGACATCTCGGGGACGGTGCAGTGCAACATGCGGTAGAGTTACTGGCTGCATGCCTTTCTCAATGCACAGAAATTCGTACTCTAGAGATTCTAGATGCGCATCGTATCTTCCGGAGCTCAAGTAAATCAAAGTCTATGGCCATTTTTCGCGCCTTGCCTTCGACGGTCCCACTGAACCGCCTCATCTTCCGTTTCCCTCGTCGCCACACTCTACGCGCCTACCCTATCTCTGTCACCCTTCTTGGACTCGGCCCACTTTCTCAAAAACTGGAGACGCTTGAGATACATGATCCATACGAGAGAAACGACGACACCATCTTGGACGTACCTTCCACGTTCCCCAACCTACAGAGGCTCGTGGCCCGCAGTTCTGGATTTAATGAATACGACCTACCCAAACTCGTATCCCGGATTTGCTACAAGGTTACTCCACCCTCCATCACGCTGGGCTCCTCTATTGGCAGCTCCTCCAGACATGAACGGGCTATACGTCTGCGTGACCTGACATTATGCTGGAACGGGATACCCCAGGTCGTAGATTGCATACCTCGTTTACTCGAGACGGATGGTTTGGGCCGGATCCTCACGTCCCTCTACATCTACTCCGCCCACTTCCATCTCCGTCACGATGCTGCTGTCAAGTTGCTGACTTTCCCTAACGAGATCATTGCAGCCTGCCCACGCCTCGAAACTTTCATCTATTTCATCGCGTGCCCAGATACCATACTCACCCTGCAACTTCCCCGGACGCTCAAAACACTGGGTCTCTCGCTTGTTCAGGATCACCACCACTACTCCTCATGGGCTCCCACTAATCCCAAGCCTTTGACGCTCAGACATCACAAACAATTGGTTGATTGGTTGGAGAAGACCAATGGAGGAGGGATCAGGAAGTTGCTGCTCCAGAGGTGGGTGGCAAAAGAATCAGATACACTTGTGGGACTTGAGGATGTGAAGAAGGCCTGCCTCGCGGCAGATATAGACTTGGCCTTGTCTCGAGAATTGCCAACTTACCTGCGTAGATAAACGAACGCCTGCGTGTTCTGTCCGAAGAAAGGGATTAGGTGGAACTTTGGGATATAGATAGTACCCTTCACCGGATGATCGTTTTATTTTATTCCCTACAACGTCGTTTTGCAAGTACGTTCCTTGTGCAAATGGTATTGGGTTGAATAGATCCAGCGCCGGACTTGGGGTTCAAGCTTTTCAGGGCTAGCCAGGCAACCCTGAGTCTGGCTTTGGCTCGTGGCCACCCTGACTCCTACAGAATCGAACAAATGACGGACAACTCTTTTCCAGCAGAGCTTCTGGATCTCGTCCTCAGCGAATATCGACCAGTCTACGATGCGAAGAAAATCGAGGTGATATCGACTCGCAAAACCAAAGTTCCGAAGAATTGGGCACCTTATGCCAGCCGACTCCAGTTTTTCTCCCAACTTCGCTTGGTCTGCAAATCTTGGTACCATTTCATCACTCCCCTTCTCTATTCGACGTTCACGCTCCCAACGCGCCCATACGAAGACCTCGAACGCGTTAGCAAAGGGTTAAATTATTATCCCAAGCTTATCGACCGCCTCGTTATACGAGGTCACATCGGAGACGGCACAGAGCAACATGCAGCAGAGTTATTGGCTGCATGTCTTTCTCGATGCACCAACATCCACACTCTAGAGATTTTAGACCCTCATCGTATCTTCCGAAGTTCCAGCAAATCCAAATGTCTGGCCATCTTTCGCGCACTACCCTCGACCACTCCGCTGAGGTCGCTCATCATCCATTTCCCTCATTGCAACACACAATACACTTACCCAATCTCCACCATCCTCCTCGGACTAAGTCCGTTCATTCATGACTTGAAAACACTTGAAATCCATGAACCCAGCTCAGGCTGGATACCAGCTGAGCTGCGACTTTTGGTTTTACCATCCGCTTTCCCTAACCTCGACAAATTGGTGGTCGATACGAGGGGGCTTAGAGGGGGCGACCTACTCAAACTTATATCCCGGATCTCCTCTAAAGATACAACCGTTCCTATTACATCGAATGCGCCCGCGAATTCCGCCAAACGCGAATGTATCATACCTCTGCGCCATCTAACACTATCCTGGGACAAGACAAATCAAGGTACAATACTCATCTGCGACCTACTCAAAACGAATAACTTAGGCCAACACCTTACTACCCTTTGGATCGACTCTAATCCAATCCAATTTGGCCAACAAGAGTCTCTCCCGGCCTTTCCTGCAAAAATCATTGCTGCTTGTCCACACCTTGAAACGTTCATATATTATGTCCAATCCGTGGAGACCATATTCGCTTCACTCCCGCGGACGCTCAGAGTCTTGGGTCTCTCGCTTCCAAGGGATTGGGGGTACCCTTGGCTCAGGAAGCTCCATGTGAATCCGTTGACAAGCACCAACCCTAAACCGTTGGTTGATTGGTTAACGACGACGCGTGGAAATGGGATCAGGAAGTTGTTGATTCAACGGACTCAACTCCATCCTGTTATCCGAGACGGCGTGAAGAGGGCTTGTAAAGCGGCAAACGTGGAGTTTGCTTTTGATTGAGTTATCAACTTTGGTTGGAGGCTGGACGGAATTGGAGGTAGGTGCAACCTTTGGTACTTGGTGGGATATGTGCTGATTGACATCTGCCATTTCCTTTCACATAGGCACTCGGAAGCCGAGTACTTCCGTTTAATAGTTTGAGGAAGTACCCCTGGTAGAATGTGGCCTAATAAGCCTCTTTCGTGGACGCCTCGACATCAAACTATATCTTTAAGGGTGACCAAACCAGAATTCTAATCGTAGCCTTGCACCAGATATCTTCTCGCAAGCGCGTCTTATCCGGCAGACGTCCATTGGATTTGTGAACCTTCGTTATTCCTACTTCCGCAAGTTCAATCTTAACACCGGCAACCAATATACATCCTCGAATCGGAACGCGTCCTCACATCCCTATCCATCTCGCCGCTTCCATACTGCGACGAAAATACCCCCATACGGGGTTGGTTTTCGAAACGCCGTAGGTATATGCATCCCACTAAAAGCTATCATGTCATAGGACTGTCAGTTCGTTTGATCTTGACTCTCTCGCCGTCTACCTGCAACTCTTATACCGCATCTATTTCCCGGGGAAGGTCACCATTCATCCCAAAAAGCCTTCATGGGCGGGTCCTTCCAAGGGAATCCTTGGCCACGTTTGGCGCAGTTTTACATCCCCGTTCCACGGTCTCGAAATTGAGCGCGCCTTCGGCGCTGAAACGACATTCTTAGAACAGGAATGACCGGAATCGAACTTAGACCCACGGTATCAAGTAGATTAGTTACCCGCCCATCGACATTCGCAGTATACCTGCCGTGACTATCTTGCTGACAGTAGATTCAAGAAGTTCACGATACGTATAATATAAAACGCTCTCAAAGATCTCATGAAAAGCAACAAGTCTGAATTACAATGAAGCAACAACCCCGCAACCAGTCCTCCTCCCCATTCCCAAAAAAAACGAGACCAAATCACCCTCCATGGGCTGGCATGTAGAAGTCGACCATCCACCTAAGTTTAAACAGTCAGCACGGCTCCACGACGTAAATGGAGGGAAACTACCCACCTAAAACTCATCAAGAAAAGACTTTCGCACAAGGCGGGGAGGTGCAATCGCCGAAGCAACGCAAGGAAAGATCAAAAAATTGTGTTGACTATGCAACGGAAGTCATAATCCAAACTCTCAAACCCAGGCCTCGACCAGCGACAACCCAGATGAGAGGACTTGAAGTTCAGATATGACCTCCCCGCTCTTCGAATGCGCAATGCATCTCATCGAGCGTAAGCCGCCCTTCGAATGCGTAATGCATCTCATCAAGCAAAGCCGCTCTTCGAATGCGCAGTGCATCTCATCAAGCGTAAGCTGCCCTTCGAATGCGCAATGCATCTCATCGAGCATAAGCCGCTCTTCGAATGCGCAATGCATCTCATCGAGCATAAGCCGCTCTTCGAATGCGCAATGCATCTCATCAAGCGGCAGCCTCCCTCAAACCCAGGCTTTCGACCCAGATGAGAGAACCTGGAAGTTCAAATGACTCCCGCGCCCTTCGAACGCGACGTGCGTCTCATCAAGCGGAAGCCCACCATCAAACCCAGGCCATCAATTAGCGACAGTCCCAAGGCGATAGAACTCAAAGTTCTGGTAAAGCTTCTTCCCCGCCTTTCGAACGCGTTGTGCATCTCATCGGGCGAGGGCATTCTGAGCCAAGTACAACTCGAAAGTCATAACATGGATGTCCCAGAGCGATGAAGTCCCATTACAGTACCGAAGTACTATAAGGTCCTTTTTACCCATAGAAATGCGCATGCATCTCACCAGGTCTTCCCACTGTCAACGCCCAAGAGCACAAGCCTGCAGTACTTGGCGGGATGGGGTTTTGAGTGAGGCGCATCGTGGTGCTAAGGAAAGGAAGGTTGGCGGGGGTGATCGCCTTTTATGTGATTCCGAACTGGCTGACAAGTAGGTTGACCGTGACGAGAGCGGATGACGCTGTTGGCGGTGGGTGACGTCAGTCAAAGTGCGGATCCCTTCATCATCTGGACATCATGATGCGAATATTGGACTGCAAGAGTGAATCCTCCAAGGGTTTAGAAGTGTATAGCGTCGCAGGGCGAGAGACGGACGAGAAATCGAGGTGATTTCAGAGCAGTACATCGTTAAGGTTGCGAATAAGTTCGTTTGAGATTGGATCTCCCCCTTCGAAAATCGAAAACCGAGGCTCTATGTGCCTTTCGAGCGCTTTAGAGACGTCGACTCCACCAAAGTTCGTGACCAGAACACTGTTTTGTGAGCAAGTACCCGTGCGGATACATGGGCGGCTGTCAAGTCGAAAGGCTGGTGAGTGCCGCGCAGAACCAACATCTGGAAGGCACCATGGAATGCCCAGTC
>ML208402.1:72748-89533 GCA_004369065.1 Pluteus cervinus
ATAAAAGAATTCCGTTCGTATCGGGACTTGCTCGGTTCAAGAGAATCGTGAGAATCGTGAGATCAAACCAACCTTGCTCCCACATCGACTCAGGGTCAAATGAGACTCAGCTTGCCCATCGCGTTGCCTCCAGAAATTCTCCATTTCATCCTCGATGAATATGTACCAGTTTACGATGCAGAGAGAATCGAGGTGACACGGACCCGCAAGACCAAAATCCCAAAGAACTGGGCGCCATATGCCAGCCAACTCCAGTTTTTCGCCCAGCTGCGATTTGTCTGTAGGTCTTGGTATAACTTCATCACCCCCCTGCTTTATTCGACATTCACGCTCCCAACACATCCACACGAAGACCTCGAACGCTTCAGTAAGGGGCTCAGTTACCACCCCGATCTTATTGATCACTTGGTGCTACGTGGACATCTCGGCGACGGTGCCATGCAGCACGCGGCAGAATTATTGGCTGCATGCCTTTCTCAATGCACCCACCTTCGTACCCTTGAGATCCTAGATGCCCATCGCATCTTCCGGGGCTCCAGCAAATCAAAATCCATGGCCATTTTTCGTTCACTACCCCCGACTGTCTCGCTAAATCGTCTGATTTTCCGCTTCCCTCGTCGCAATGGTCTGCGCATCTACCCCATCTCTATCACCCTCGTTGGACTTGGCCCACTCGTTCAAACATTGAAGACACTGGAAATTCACGACCCATATGGGAAGGACAACGACGCGATCTTGAATTTACCTTCCACCTTTCCCAACCTACAGAGATTCGTGGTTCGAGGTGCTGGGCTTGATGTCAACCTACCTAAACTCGTATCCCGGATTTGCTTTAACGGTCCACCCACTCAGGCCATGTTGGATGCGACCTTCGGTCCGTTGAGATATGAACGGGCCATACCTCTGCGCGATCTGACTTTGCACTGGAATGGAACCTGTCGGGCCACCGACACCATACTCCACTTACTCGAAACAAATGACCTAGGTCAGAACCTTACCTCCCTCTGCATCTACTCCTCCCACCCCTCTGAGCATCAAGGAGCCACGGACGAGGTATTAGCCCTCGCTGGCAAGATAATCGCAGCCTGCCCATGCCTCGAAACCTTCATCTATTTTATCATGTGCCCAGATACGATATTCACCGTACTTCCCCGGACACTCAAAACACTGGGTCTTCCGCTTGTTCACGACACCTACTATGAGTACCTCAACAACTATATGCCAAAGCCACTGACGCCCAGCCATCACAAACCGTTGATTGATTGGCTGAAGAGGACGGATAGAAAAGGGTTCAAGCAATTGTTGCTTCAAACGTCGCCACGAGATTCACATCGGCTTGAGGGTGTGAAGAGGGCTTGCCAAGCGGCAAATATAGAGTTGATCTTGTCCGGAGGATTAACCACTGTCCAAACATTTGAATGGATGCAGTAGATGAGACACCCTAGTTGATAAATTATTAGAGTTTGCATTCTAGAGATGGGGGATGTGACATTCAAGATGACAACTACGAAGATACAGCATAACCAAAATTAATCCATATTCTATGCTGAAGCTGAACGACTGCCCGATTTCCTCACTCTACCCGCCTTACCTCAACCACTAGCCTAATCTTTCGACCCTATCGTCTGCGCTTTCTAACTCGTCGTAAGTCTCTTGTCACCAAATGGACACCGGATGGCGTCATGGTTTGAAGGCTATGGCCAACGAGTGGATTCCCGGATGACGCGCGATGATCCAACGAGGCCAAGTTTAGCGGTGCCTTTGGACGGATTACTCATAGTAGAGGCAACCTATATACCCTAATATGCGGTTTGAAAGCATACAGGCTTATGAGGGGGAGATTCCTTCGAGTTCCAATGCGCCCGTTGATGTTCCGGACAGCACTATGCCAGACGTCAAATGCGGTTGCATTTCACGAAGGAGTCAACTCACGTAGTATACAGTTAGGCACCTAAGGTAGTGCCCTGGTGAGTTAGACTAAAGCCAGGAAAGGAACGATGTTGGATGCATTACCGAGCGCAAGCCTTCAAGTTCTCCGTTTCTTCACATCCAGGCAACCCGCATTGACTCGAATTATCATAAAATTTCCTCATCGCGCGAGAACACTGCCGGGTGTCATCACTGCGACTCGATAGAAGCCAGTGCAGCTGGTTACTTGCATCTGCAAGGTCTTGGTGTCCTCGTTGATTCCTCCAGGCATCCAAGAGGGACAAAAGACTGTTCAGCACTTCGTTTGAGATGTCTACCCTTTTCCCTCTTTCAATCCGCTTAGAGGACATGCACAAGATAGTCGCGAGCATTGTTACTGCTAGGAATACTGGGTGGAGGTAGAAATCCTCGATTCCCTCTTGCAGGGGTGGTTCCGTTGGTAAGGGCAGGTGGAACAGCCCAAACAAGGTGAGACGTGCTCCCAACGACGTGACGAAATGTTTCCCTGGGGCGGCAATGGGCTCCTTGGACATGAGGAATTTCCCAAAGTATGGAAGCCTATAGATGATGCGTACTGCCCAGAAGTATCCATTGACGAGGACGAAGTACTCTCTAGGAAAGCCCGTTGTTGGGAGAAGGTCTGTAGCCCAACGGTCCATCATTGCAGGTAGGTATTTTGCGGAGAATTCGGAAAGGATAGCATCCTGTTCTGGTTTGGGGAGGTGGGCAAGCCGTGATACCTGTACAATGATTCGTCAAGGACAATCGATGCCAAATTCACGATGGCCAACCGCAATGCCCCCACTTACAAAAGCGTTGACATTGGTTATCCTATCATTCTCTACTACGTGCGGTTTTAGGATGAACGCAGATTCCCCCTGCGCAATACCTAGATAGGAGCATAAATTAGTAGCGACCAAAGGAAGCTTACAGTAAGGGACATAATACCTAGGGCGATGGCTAAATCTTCAGCTATTGGAACAGGAAAGTCCATCCAGTCTTGCGAATCACGCCGCGAATCCATGGGGATATGATGATGGTCAGAGTGAAGAAATGAGATTTGAAACCAAGTTTGTAACTTGCATGCGAGGCTCGGAATAATCGAATTCGGAATTGAATACAGACGCCAAAATCAGCACTGTGTCTAGAAGCTAGTTTGGGACCGTAAGTACTACATTATTTAAAAACCTTCGTATAGTACCAGTAGTACTTGCGCACGCAAAACCCACCTTGTGATGTGAGCTGAGAATGGACCATCCACAACCCCTGTAGTATGACCCTGCAAAGGAAGTGTGCACGACAAGCTTCAAGCTTGGAGGTGTAACCCTACACCAAGGAGATCATACTAGAAATATACGACCGTCTTCGTCGTCTGAGCCTGCGGTGTCTTCGTACCCATCCTACTTGCAATCGGCGTTGGTGTCCTCCCAAAAGATTTAACAATCCCTGAATGCACACCAGCTTTCACATTCATCATTTTCTTCGCCTTTTCCTCTCTTCTTTCGTCCCTCTCCACCTCCCTCGTTTTTCTTTTGAATATATGGAAATCATCTTCATCTGCGCCTGCTTCTTTACCTATTCCAAAGACTGCTGTAGAACTCTCGACTCCACCTAAGGATAAGTCATCGTAAGTCATAAGGCCGGCGCTCGTATATGATAGATGATAGATGATCAAGGACGTACCATTCTTGCGCAGCTGACAATCTCTGGCAAGGTGCGTGGTCTCGCCACATACTTTACAGCATCCTCCATTAGGATAAACACCTTTCTCGTGATTCTGGGGACACGAAGAGGCCAAATGACCTTTTCCACTACACACAAAACAAGACGCATATGGGAGCGGGTTATCAGGGTTTGTAGGCTTTTTACACCGTGCTAGATTGTGTCTTGTCGATCCACACCTAATAAGATCAAAAACGAGCAAAAGAAGAAGTGAGTAGATTGGATAAACGAATGAGATACGAAAACTTTGTGAAAGGCGTATACGTACCGATAGCATATACCAACCACACTTCTTGAACTACCACCATCCCCGTGGTCGTTCGTAACAGGACAGTCCTTAGCGGAATGGCCCTTCTCACGACAAGCAAAACATGTCGTTTCAGCGTTTCGTTCGTCTATCCTCTTTTGTCGTCTCAACTCTGACGCGGAGAGGCCTATAAACCAAGAGAGAGAGCAGTAAACGACTCAAAGCCTAATGCCTATTTGAAAATGCGCTTGAGGCAGTGGGTACGTACGTTGAGCTCCCTTGCCCTGCACACGCCCAACCCGGTCTTTCTTTGACTTCAAGTTCTTCTTGGACTTTCCTTTCTTTCGATCTCCCGGCGCAGCTGCATCTTTCCCAACGTTCTCCCCGGATCCACTAGGTTCATTAACCTGACGATCACCCTCGCCCTCTTCACCATTTCCACCCCCACCACCACCCTCTTTCTCCTCGTCACCTTGACCCATACGGGAATCTGAATCCTGTTTGACACGGGGCTTCTTCTTCCTTATCCTCTTTCGTTTCTTCTTCGGAGGTTCTTCACCCTCATTACCAACTCCAGCGGCGACATGACTCTGGGATTCCTCCCCATCCTGAGCCGAGTTTTTAGTGCCTTTATTCTTCACCAGGGAGTGTGAGTCTTGTGGGACTTCTTGCTCGTCGTGATCATCGTGGAGCCCAGCTTGAATATACGTTCTCTTAATTCCAAAGTTCGTTACTCGCGTCATCGTAGGATGTACACGAAAAGAGAGGAAGTCGAGCTTTGGCAGAAAAATCAATGAAAAAATAACTGGGTTATCTCCGGCATCCGGCATTCATCCCGTGAGCCGAGTTCCGTAAATCTCGGGTGTACACACGCTGAATCGCGCACGTCGAACCGCGATATCCTTTGCGCGAAGCTTAGACGCTCGACATCCAATCTAGTCCTAAGTAAAACGAGGGCATAGTCATAGTCTAATAACGTTCCACGATATATACTCTATAACAACTCTTCATTTCTTCATCTGATCATATACGGATACTGCGCAATATGCAATGGGAGGAGGGTGGGATTGTGATAAGGTGCCATATTGTAGGCTCTGCAGACTTGCGAACCGGAAGGGTGCATCCAAAGTCTGTAAGCCCTGTGAGAACGGAGAAAAGGAAGCGGTGAGTTCGGGAGGAGAAGTGGGAGGATAGAGGGACAAGATTTGTGACCGGACAAGGGAAGTGAAAGTAGGTAGGTAGGTAGTGCGGGAGGAGGAAGGTTGCAGTTAAGGAGGTTAAGTTATGCGGAGGAAGAAGAGACGACGTGAGGCAATCGAGGTCAAGGTTCGAGTCCAAGTGGAGAGGGGAGGGAAGGCAACAACGGGAGACCAACAGCAAAATACAAGAAGGAAAAAAGAAGGGATATACAACAAGTGCTCAAAGGCAAATTGCGAGGTAAAGGTCACAAGAGAAAGGGAAAAGGGATTTTTCTAGGTATGAAGTCCAAGGTGTTTTTACTTTGAAGTTGAAAGAGGTTATTATACTGTAAAAGTGTCCATTATACGATAATTGCAACGCCGACCAAAGACTGGAGGGGGAAAGAGTACAGAGAAAATTACGACGCAACAGGGTCCATCAAGGACGGGGAAGAGCTCGGAGTAACCGATGCAATGCACTAGAAGAGAAAGAAAAGACGTAGGTCGATGAGAACGAGGAAAGGGCGGGTCAACTGGCCTTAGACCACGGCTACACCGAAGTCGACGTAGGCGGGTAGCAGTAGCACCAACACGGATATGCCAAAGGTGTTGTCACCGACACTTCCCAAACTTCCGGCCCTAGCGCCCAGGTTCAATGCCCCTTCATCACATCACCTATCTCCTAATGCTTCCTCCCACCCTTGGGTTTCTTTCCGTCAACTATACCACCCGCCTCCTGAATCAACTCTTTCAATTCACCACTCGCCCTTGCAAGTCTCATCTCTTCGATGCCACCAATAACCTTACCACCAATCAGAAGAACGGGAAGGTCATCGAGGTGGGTTAGGCGAGTTAGGAGAGGTCCGAGAACATCAGCGTCATCTCGAACGTCGACATCGATGATGGTGGGTTCTGGACGAAGGTTATACCCTGAAAGTATAGACTTGGCTTCTCGAGATGTGGCGGAGAAGTGCTGTATGCATGGGAATTTGTCAGGGAAGTTGTTGAGTAAAAAGAAAGCGCATATAATCAGTCAAAAAGTCTTCGAGTCGCGAGTACAAAAAAGAACAAGGAAGGGATTAAACAAAAACACATACCTTTGCGTACAAAAACACTGGATTCCTAGCCCACACATCGTTCACCAAAGTCTGAACCTCGTCGTGAGCTCTTGAACTCGTAGTGTCGAAATCCAATATAAGCTGAGGATCCAGGGGTAAAGAAGGATCCACGTGAGGAGGAAGAACATTTTGGGGTAAACTGGCAAGGAAGCTCGAGACAGCAGCAAGTTCTTCCGCTTCGGAAAGCTTGATTTGTTCTCGGGAAGAACCAGAAGAACCTCTGTTTGACCCTGATGATGATGATGACGAAGACCACCACGAGGACGATGATGAGCTAGCACTGACACCATCCTTGGTATCGTCGTTGTCGTCTTCGAGGACAGGAGACACGCCATTGGGATTGACGTCTCCGAGACGTGATTTTCTGAGGTTTTCCAGGGCGGCTGCTATACGGTCTGCAGAGCTCAGCTGGGAGGAGGGAACGGCGGGTGATTGTGAAAAGGGTTGGACGTTGAGACAGATGGCGTACGTCGAAAGCAAGACGAGAGCGATAAGAGCGAGGAAAGCCGTGCGGTGTCGTGATTTTCTTGGACTAAAAGTAGAGAGCGTTATGTTCATGGAAGAAAGAAAGCGCAGTGAGGTCTTTGGGGAGTCGTTGTGCAGCGGGAGGACGGGGCTGTTGCTGGCAGTGTGCTTGTCGTCGGAGACCTCGTTGACAAGGGGAGTGCGGCTGTTGATGCGGGGGAGAGGCATTTGTGGAAAAGGGACTTGCAGTCAAAAGAGTGGGGTTTATAAAAGAATGTGGTGATAATGCTCAACCGAACGTGTTGTACCAGCCGCTTCGAAGATATTCGTCGGGGACCAAGAATGTAATAACTGCCGGCGTGCCTATTCGGTAAAGTCCCTTCGTTGCCACATTCAGCCCACCCTTCTATCTATCGCTAACGCCCAGGCACTCATTCTCTGCATTCGAATACAGTACACAGTGAAAGCTACACTTAGCATACGAGTCACCGGGTTAGACGTGAAGACATGGGATTGATCATGATCAATTCGCCTGCCTCAAGGCGGCGCAACTAATTCCGCACTCAAGTCCCCAAGCCCGTAAACGAATAAGTATAGCGTACGGGATCTCGATGTGATGTCTGACGGACCCGCATGCAACGTCTGTCTGCCACGGCCGCCTACATAGACAGTAAACCTTTGCTACTCGGCCTTCGTGCAGTTCACAACCGAAAACAAAAAGTGTGATTGCAAGGAGAATAGGATCCTGACCGAATTCGAATCGACCAAGGTCCGTTTAGCTTGGTTGACCTTCGTGACCACTTGGGTAACCCCAGTTTACTATTGCGTCTTCCTGAAAAGGTGAAGCAGTTCTTGGCATTATCATCAACGTTGCTTGATAGCAGTAAGACAGATATAATGATTTACTAGAACAAAACTTACGACGGCCCGGTCCTTAAACTTGTTGTGTGCACTATCGCGTCAAGTTTCTCGTGATAACGGAGGTGAAACGGTTGAACTTGACGCGTCTTGCGTTATTAGAAAAGTGTAGATACGGTGGACCTGTCATAGAATTTGAATTCTGGAGTGAATATATGCATTTACTTATACCCATAACGACAAGGCTTATCGTTTCAGAAGCTAGGACTCCAAAGGTTAACAATTCTCTTCGCCGACGCGAAGAACTGGCGGACTTGAGTCGGCGCTAAAGTTCGAGATTTGGGAGTTCAAGAGCCTTAGGGGTCAAGGGGATAAGTATTTCCGCGGCAACTTGGCGTGCAAGTCGTCTTGCAATGTCGAGGCGCTTAGAACCCAGGAAGGGTGCCTGCACAGAAACTGCCTGGCGTCAGTATCGTCATTCCAAGAAGGTGAGTGACTCGTTCGAGCTGCAGTCGCCGGACAATGTGGAAAATCCAGGTAGACGTGGGTAAGTATTGCGTTGACGGTTGACGTACTTGGGGGAGGCAGAGCAGCAAGAATAACACATCTTATCTTCTTTGTGCTGGAGGATGAAGCTGAAGCCCGCATTCAGATGCCTGGTTATCTCGTAGGTCAACAACTTGGGGCGATAACTAGCAAAAACCATTGACCCAGGCCCGGAATTTTGCAAATATGACCTGTTTGACAGTTATGTGAGCACATTACTTGCTGTATTTCAACCTTTCGCCGCAGCAAACGTACCAAGATAAAACGTAGCAACGATCACCGTACATGGGTGTACGAAAACGACACGCACAGGTATTGGTCATGACAAAATTAGATACGGGTTTTGAAGGACAGGGCTAATCATAGCTCACACTTACTGCATTCTACCCCAAGGAGTATCAGCTTGGCCTGGCCTCTGGGTGATACTTCATGCATGCATCCTTCTCAAGTTCATTGGTTAGTCACCAGCGCCTGCCGTCGCCCTTCCCCATCAAACTTTGGGCTACCGTGGACGCAACGACGTCACGTCCTGTGCTTACGCAGATGGAAATGGCAGATCCGTCGGGGTGTTGAACGGAGAGTGCATAGAGCCAAGAAGACGGAGTGGGAAAGCGACAAAGAGCCATTGGGACGGTCGCCCGAGGGACTACTTTTTTATTAAGCCGTTTAAATCACCACCGCAGCGTATGTATGTATCTCCTTTGAGTGTACAACGAGTGCTCGATACACGCGCCGGAAGAGGAGACGAAGACTGATGGCGGAGAGTGCTTGACGACTGGGGGCATAGATTGACAATGTATGGAATGAGGAAAAAGCATAGATTGTGTTTGAATGGAAAGGGCTTAAGCGATAGACCTGATTTAGGCATTCCTGTGGTGGTGTGCACATCTCTCATGTCCCCTCTTCTCCTTCCCATCGTCTCGTCTAATGTCCTCCCCCATCCAGTTCTCCGTCGATGATACTTCGCCAACGATAGACTATCAGCCTTTCGCTGACACCCTCTCCACACCAAGCCTCGGTCTCGGCTGGAACCCATACTACTCAATATCTGGCTTTTCCAATGCACTTGGTACCATTGGTCAAGGCCAGTCTTTTCACGTCACCTCTCTCAACGGGGCATCTTTAACGATCCACTGGCATGGTATGTCCAAAATCTCGTCTTGTTAATCGCATTTTTCACCCGAGCCACCCCATCGTCTTACAGGAACGGGCATCCAACTTTTGGGGAACGTCACGGACGCCTCCTTTGTAATAATTTTAGACGGTCGACTCAACCAGTCGACCACTTTCGATCCTTCTAATAACATCCTCGCGACATATCAAGCACTCCCCGACGCCGACCACAATATCACTCTGCAGGTCGTCACTCCTCCCATTCAAAACCCACCCGACTCCCATACTTTGTTCTTTGACAAGGCACTGATTATCGCCGCACCTCCGCCAGATACACCTCCAAAGTACGCCCGTTTTTCCTCGACGCGACAGCGTGTAATCCACCGGTCACTCCGGACTGAATTCCTTCACTTCTTCACTTTTTTGCTTCTCCCCTCCCAACCCACAGGACTACCTTTTCACAGCAACCCCTGAACGATTCAAATATCGCGTATACCGGCTTATGGTCGATCGTAAACCAGGGCAGTAGCGGGTCATTTCATCAGACATCTACTCCGGGGGATCGAGTACAGACTACATTCAACGGTCCGTGTCCCCATTTATCTTCTGTCTTCAACAAAATCAACTTATTGTTATCTCTTTGACCTATTTTTCTCCTTCCCATCGCGTTTTCCTTCCCATCCCATGATCTACCCCGCGTTCATCGCCGTCTTCTAAAATTACATGTTCAACATCCTCTCAACAATCGAATGACCACGATGAAATCACAGGAACCACATTTCAGCTCACGGGAGCGACCTCTCCAGTGTCAGGAAGATATTCCGTGACTTTGGACAACGTTACCACGACATTATCAGCGGAATCCTCTTTTACGAACTTCAATACCCTTCTATATTACGCCTCTGGTCTATCAGTCCAACAACCCCATTCCATTGAAATCCTCAACGAAGAGGGAACACTCAGTGTGCAAGTTGGTGGTTTCCTAGTCGACATGTCGACGAACGCGACGACGTAAGTGATTGATTGATTTTTCCCCCGTCTCCTTCGACCGCTCGTGTTCATTTTGTTGGTTGAATTTTCCCTGAGAGCGTGTCGTGCCGCGTTTCGCATTTTCCCTGGTATTTGAAAAAATCCCGAATATGATTCTCACCTCTATCTTCCCTTTAACAGTGCACCGACAGCCGCTGTCACATCACCAGCCGTCCACCCAACCTCGGATGTCTCCCAGTCATTTCCCAAAGGGACAATAGCAGCCCTTGCCCTTGCGGGTATCCTTGCGTTCGTTCTCATCTCAATAGCACTCTTCTACTTTTTCGTATGGAAACCTCGTCAGAGGCGGCTACGGAGAGAAAGGAGAGAAGGCAGACAGAGGCAGAAGCAGGAAGTTACGGAGCGAGGTGACGGGGCACCGGCAACTCGCCTCGGAAGCGTTGTCGTTGATATTGGACCTGAACCTGTCGTTCTTCATGATCTCAGAAATGGCAATAGCAACGGTCAGCAACGCCGAGGATCTGGTCTTGACAGGGGTGGTGCAGGCTGGATTGGTGTTGAGGTCGACAGTAAACCGAGGGATGGTCCCAGGAGTGGCGGGTTCACGAAATGGAAGAAGGATGTTGAAAGTGGATTTGGGATGGAGGGCTTGAAAGGGTTTGGGTTGGCCTTCCGATCACCCGATAGCTCTGGTCAGAAATACGGCCATGCAGGTTCTCCGTCAAGAAAAGGCAATTACGAATATTACGAGCACAATGGGAGGGATAGTGGGAGTACGACTGACGACGATAATGATGGGGGAGGGGATGATAAATCCCCTGGGTTGCCTCAGCTTACCTCTCATGGAGTCCCTTATGAGGGCGACAAGAAGGGTAAAAGCAGATCGACAGCGGCACCTGCGAAACCTAAATCTGGGACGCTTAAAGCGAAATCTAAATCCGTACGGAGTACATCATCTTGGACGCCTAGTTTTACACTGGATTTGTCCAGGTTTAAATCTAGATCTAGGTCAAGTTCTGGTTCACCGCGATATATTCATTCAAGATCAGGCTCACAAACCCAAGCGGAACCGTTAGCTGGCGCTAGTGGTGCCACTGCCGCTGCTGACCGTCCTAGTGGAAGAGCAACACCTGGTTCGCCTACCAGTGTCCCGCATTCACCCCACCAAACTTCATTAGCCTCGAGTTTGAGCACGTTCTCGTACTTTTCGTTCATCTCTGGACGAAATCAGGCTCAACAGCAACAGCGCCGTCAGGGTTCCAGTGGAGGTTCGTCTGGCCTTCAACCCGCCTCTCTTCATGCCCCAAATTCCAATTCCAACTCGCAACCATCAAAACCACCTTCACCTTCCGCCCCTCAGCCAGTTCTTAAGTCCTCGCTACGACCAAGTGCCAACGTAGACACGAAACAGGACAACCTCGTCAAGAAGTCTGGACACCCTGCACGAGAGGGGTCGACAGTGACATCCTCAACTACATCATCATTATCACCACCCAACTCCGTACCCAGATCAGCTGTTTCCGTCCCTCTGACCAGTAGATCGGGATCACCCAAATCAGAGGTCTCAAGGATTCAAATACCCGAAGCACTCATAGAAATTTCGGTTTTACCCACTGCATCTCTTTCTCGTCTCGACCGACCACATGAATCACGGACAACAGGAAGTTCACTTGTTCATCCTTATGCGGCTGCAGCGGCGGATGTACGAGGTGATGAAGGGGGACGTAGTCAGAGTCAAGGAAGGTACCGTCATCACGCTCGTGCTGGGAGTAGTGGACCTCTTTTATCGGGACAAGAGGGGAATGAGGATGAAGATACAAGATATCCGCCTTCTGCTCCAGATATACCTGTCTTGGCATCGGTGACGAGTACAGCTGGGGATACAGCCAATGCAGCAGTTCCTAGTGCACCTAGTCTCGGCGGAGACACTCTAAGTCCGAGGAGCACGACGGCGGGTGCTATTCCGTTTGGATTGGCATCGGGATCGAATGCTGAAGGGACGATTGAACGTGATCCATTATCACCTTCAACTGCAGCACCTGTTGCGTCGTCAGCTGCTGTGCCAGGACCAAGCTCACCAATAACAACAGTGGGAGGAAGGACTATTAGGCGGCTACCTAACCCACCTGTGCTTATTCCAACAAATGCGCCGCCACCATCTGTGTTGTCTGCTGTCACCCCTACGGCTACCTCCGCAAGGGCGTCGATTTTGAGACCTCCTTTGCCAAGACCACCGATAGCGACTTCTGTCGAGGTCACTTCGACATCTGGTTCATCTCAAGGCCACCCACGAGCAGCCCTTCCGTCAGCTCCACCCGAGCCTACTGGAGTTGCTCCCGAACCACCACGTCCAGTCTCTAGCACCGATTCGACAACCTTACCAGGATATCTGAGTCTAGCAGAGAGCAGCCCGTTCAGCTTCCAATGGGGAACACTTGCGGAGGACCCACATAATCCGACGACGACAGTGGCAGTGGAAGAACACACGGCAGTGTCTAGCCCTAGTTCAGATTCGGGAGCGACAACAGGCCTACCTTTATACCAGCGATACCCACCAACTACATCTCCAGCGAGAGTCGTGTCACTTTCTCTCCCAGCTCGATCTATGATATCCCAGCACCTGTCGTCGTCAGAAGCTACGACAACCCAACCAGCCCCTACAGCCCACCCAAGACCCTCTACCACACCTACAGCTCCTCTCGCATCGTCAAGCGATGTCTCACCTCCGAAGACGCAACCCCCAGTCAAATCACCTTTCAGGTTAACGCCTCTTAGCACTGCTGCTCTCCCAGACCGACCCCAGAACACTCGACATAAACCCGGAGCTTCAGACGAATCTGCTGGCGCCGACAGTTCGTTCCTCGACTTTAGCAGTGGTCGTGGTCATATAAGAGCTAGTTTGGGTAGTGGAAGTGCAACGACTGGGAGTGCTAGTGGCCTTTCGAGGGCGACGTCTTCGACTTCGGGATCAACGGCTTATGAGAGGGAGAGGGAAGCGGTTGCAGCGAATCATCCGAATAGGAACAGGCATTCTGCATTTGCGGGCGTGAGAGAAGTTCCACCACCCGTTCCTCCTTTACCAGCGGAACTCTTGGCTGGTCAGACGGTTGCACCGCAATTACCGCCAGTGCCAAGTGGGTCAGGGAGTGACGATGCAAGCCTGTTCCATGGTTTGAAGTCGAGATGGAGTGCGACTACTGGAGGGGATGGCTCTGGCTCGGGATCCGGCGCTCCGTCAGACTCTCATGCTACTCCTCGGATACAAGATGCCGCTCAGGTCGCACTGCAGCCAACTCCCGAGCCTGCTAGTTCTGACAGTGGATATACCACCAGTCGACCCAACCTCTCTATCTCACCTCCTACCATCCCTTCATCAAGCAGCAGTTCGGCAAATGCTTCTCAGAGTAGTAGTGACCTTCATATCCATCCCCAGCATCTGAGTGTCTCGACGGGTGGTTCTTCGAATCTTTTACAGCAAGACACCCTCGGGATGAGTTTTGCTAGTAGTTCACGTCCATTCCGCGGCTCGGGTTCAACTCCAAGTGCGTTTGATAACACTCACCTTGTTCCCAAGCCACACCGTGTCTCTACGGGCACCTCCGCAACCAACTTCACTACCCTTTCGAACGACGATCCTGGTCCCTCGCCTACTGAAAGTCTACCCGTCTC
Organism: Pluteus cervinus; assembly: GCA_004369065.1. Taxonomy (NCBI): domain Eukaryota; kingdom Fungi; phylum Basidiomycota; class Agaricomycetes; order Agaricales; family Pluteaceae; genus Pluteus; species Pluteus cervinus. The sequence continues at coordinate 86,584 of ML208402.1, forward strand.
GGATATCCGTTTTGGGAGGTCGAGTTCGGACTATGGTGGTGATGAAGGAGTCAATAGCGATTGGGGTTCAAGGAGTAGTAACTGGTTTATGATGACGGGTCCTGGTGCTGGGAATGTTGGTGGTCCTGTGACAAGCAGCACGGAAGGTTTGGCACCAGCTGGAGTCGGTGCAAGGTCACCTACGTCACCTAGCCCCGTGGGAGGAATTAGGACGCAAAGGCCACCGTTACCATTCCCGTCGTTGGGGTCATCCCAATCTCAGCTGGGTTCGTCATCATCGTCACAAATACAACACCGGCAAGGGTCGGAAAGCAGTATGAACCCTCCCGCAAGAGGCGAAACGCCTGCTGGAGGACTTACAACGCCAAGCTATATTGTTCAGAGGGTGTTGAGACCAAGCGGTGGTAGTGGTATTCCTCCATCTGGTTTGGCAACTGCAACACAAGCAGGGCAGACCGGGAGTGGCATATTTATTCAGCAACAGCAGGAGCCACGATCGGATAGACCACAACATCATGGACGGAGTTCGTCGAGCACATTCTTTGCGCTGCTAAGAGGAGGCAATAAGGATAAGGAGCCCCAGACGTGATCACCGTGCGTTAATCTCTTGCCCTGACAAGTCATTTTCATTTTTTTCCTCTGTATGTGAGGCATTGTGAGCAGTACATTCTTTTTCCGTTCTTGTTCATTCCTGCTTGTTCAGTTTTTGTGTCCGAAGGTAGAGACTATGTTGGATTACCTTTTATCTACTCATGTCACTCTCATTCTTCTTCTTTCATTATCCATGTACATATTCTTATTTTATTTTACCCTTCCTGTTGTTGTTCACACTCATTGCTACACCTTCCCCTCGTTATTCTGATTCTTGTGTGCCTATTTGACTTTGTCGCATGTTCATATCGTCACCATGAAACATTGAAACTTCAAACTTGTTGTTTGTTCCCACACCCGCGGGATTAGGGCTGCACTGGCACGCATGAAGAACGGCAATTCGATCCGTACTATTATTCCCGTCATGCGGTCCGGGGATTGGGCTTGCAACAATTGCTACATCATGCATCATGCATCATGAGTCTCCAGTTAAACCGACCTTCCTGACGATATCCATCGTCTCATCCAATCTTCACTCGCACGAGATTCAAAGGACCTTCGGTCTCTCGCTTTGGTTTGTCAATCCTCTTGTTCTTATTCCCAATCACTTCTCTTCAGGCGAATCACACTCATCCCTCGCGTATCCAGGGTGTCTCGTGCTGTAATCGGCTTCTTTAAATTTCAGTGCTGACCTGAAATCTAGTCTTGGTCGAGTATATGTAGGCCCAAAGCTCATCGGTCCATCAATTCATGTGATCCAGACGTTTTTGAGCCCTCGCGATTAGTTCATATTCTCACTTGTGGCTTGGAGAGCCAATCCCAAGATGCAATTCTAACTCTTAGAAAATTGCTTTCACGATCATATTCCCTCGATTTTGTCCTGTTGTTGGGGTTCATGAATATGTGGGTCCTTTGCGACTACACGGCTGCTTGTAAGTACAACGCATTCTATCGTGTTCGGCTTTCGAGACAAGATAACCCTAGTTCTCAAGTTGCGGGGGTCTACATCGTTCCTTGTAAGCAAGTGAACCCTGTATAAAGATACAGATACGGACGAACTTCGTATATTGTAGATCAATCCTGATCTTTCGGAATACAGAGTGCATGAGGATCAATGGGATTCAAACCTCAGACGAAGGTGAGCGCGAAGACCAGCACCGGAAATCCTCTGGTACTTACAATCACCACGCCTTTCAATCACCATGCCATGGGCAGCGCTGACGAGGGCAAGTGTGGCAGCCAATGTGGTCATGATGGACATGTAAATTTTCATGATTGTGATTGATAACGCGAGACAAATGATGTCAGTGGGAGGTTTGAATAAGGGCGCTCGACGAAAGAGAGGAGAGCTGCATGCGAGCTTCGTTTATATGGTGCATTTGTGGCTGTACTATTCATATTTATCATTCTCAAAACCAAATAATCGGGTATCAGCCAAATTGGTCGAGAGTGGGGGTGCGATTGATCTCGGGACTCCGATTCGGGGGTACGTTCGTTGAAGCTTCTACAAATATGGACAAATATTTGAGAGGTTCCGAGTCCGAAACAAAATTGAGGACCTGGTCTTTTCCAGGCGCTCCCAGCCAAACCTCATTCCAAGTCGCGCGGCAAACGCCGCGATTCTTTCATCCCTGCCCTCATCGTCGAAATTGCACAGCAAGCGCCAAAGTCTGTGAGAACACTCGTCACCAAATAGTGGATTGTCAGCCTCGCCTTGCAGTGCGATGCGCGTGCTGACTTGGAGAGGAAACACGGCAACCCGTATTTTGTAGGCTGATAACCCAACCGCCAGTAGAACTCGCTCTGGCCAGCCACCTTCACCGATACCTGGGAGTCGAGGCCATGAACCAGTCTCTTGTGCGATGATGATTTTAAAAGAGGTGAGTGACGCCATTTTATCTCGATGACGCGAATAAAAGAGGTCAGGGAACCCTTCTGCTTTTACTCAGATCTACTATGACAAGAATAAGAGAGGTCCATGACGTCGTTGCGCGTTGATCACGGTTTGCCATCGAGCGCCAAAATACGACCAAACCCCTCCCCCAGCGTATTTAAGCCTCGCCCTTCCAACGATATCCCCAACAAGCCCCTTTCTTCCTTTCTTCCATCTCTTAAACATTCTCTGCCTGTTGGCAACGACGTGCGAGTCATCATATATATGGTGAGTGTGCTTGACGCCCTTCTTGATGCTCTTTGCAGATCAATGCTCATAATCATCACCTCATCCTCCCCCTCCAGAACCTCAAACGATCCAAATCCAAATCTCCGTCTTAAAACGCCTAAACGCCTAATTAATTAAAGGCCAATCCTCGTCACAATGAACGACGCCAATGCGCACGCTGAATACACGGTATGTCTA
>ML208403.1:0-25936 GCA_004369065.1 Pluteus cervinus
GCGTCGTTCATTGTGACGAGGGTTGATGTTAAGTCAATTAGGCGTTTAGGCGTTCCAAGACGAAGATTTGGATTTGGATCGTTTGAGGTGCTGGAGGGGGAGGTAATGATTATGAGCATTGATCCGCAAAGAGCATCAAGCAGGGCGTCGAGCACGCTCACCGTATGATGACTCGCACGTCGTTGCCAAAAGGCAGACAATGTTTAAGAGATGGAAGAAAGGAAGAAAGAGGCTTGTTGGGGATATCGTTGGAAGGGCGAGGCTTAAATACGCTGGAGGGGGGGTTTGGTCGTATTTTGGCGCTCGATGGTAAACCGTGATCAACGCGCAACGACGTCGTCAACCTCTCTTATTCTCGTCATAGTAGAGCTGAGTAAAAACAGAAGGGTACCCCGACCTCTTTTATTCACGTCATCGAGATAAAATGGCGTCATTCACCTCTTTTAAAATCATCATCGCACAAGAGACCGGTCCATGGCCTCGACTGGCAGGTATCGGTGAAGGTGGCTGGCCCAGAGCAAGTTCTACCGGCGGTTCGGTTATCAGCCTACAAAACACGGGTCGCCGCGTTTCCTCTCCAAGTCAGCATGCGCATCGCACTGCAGGCGAGGCTGACAATTCACTATTTGGCGAATGTTCTCATCATTCTGGAACGTATGTGACGCAAAAATTAAGACACAAATTACCTACCAGATTTGTGTGGGGCATGCAATTTCGACGATGAGGGCACCAGGTAAAGGGATCGCCCGCGCGATTTGGAATAAGGTTTGGCTGGGAGCGCCGCGAAAAGACCTAGTCCTCAAGGCCTCAACTTTGTTTCGGACTCGGAACAGGTTTTTAGCCAAGGCTGGAGGTCTCTTCAATAGGTCTCCTTGTCATCGAGCGCACCCGTTCGGATTCTGACTGATAGGTTTGTAGGTGTATTTCTGCATGGCTTCCGTAGGTGTGGTCATTGAGCAGTTTTGCGTTTGAAATGGTATACACGTACTCAAATGTCTTGTAATGGTTGAGTACAAGGACTTGAGTAGACAATATCATCAAGAGCAGTCTGTTGTTCATTTTGAGCTGCCTTGTTGTCCGAACATAGTTTCGCTTTAATCAGGTCCTGTTGACTAGTCGTTAATTGCGAAGGAACAACGGATAGACAGAGTGTTTTGGCATGAGGGCTCAGAGAATGATTCACGAAAGTGCTTCAACTCCTAGAGGGCCAATGAGACGAATATGGTAAATACTTGGCGTGAAAATCCAATGTCACGTTGCTCCTAACATATCCACTCAACACGATCCGGTAACCTTTATCAGTCCAAAGATACAACATAAGGAGAGAAGGGACCTATCAAATAAACATACGCCCACCAGGGGCCGAATGGAAGCTACTAATGGCCCTCTTCAAACGGATTCTCCGCATATTCAAGCCCATCATCACTGTCATAATCCTTCTTTGCTGCTGCTGCTGCTGCGGGAGCAGGCGTGGCCGCAGTACTCGCAGCAGCGGCTGCGGTCGATCCGGAAGCACCTGTCTCAGCCGTACCCGGCGACTTCGGGCGAAGTAAGGACACGGGGCGCTTAGGAAGAAGTCCAAGTTTCACTAGCCAGGTGGTCAACAAACATTCACAACACAAGAAGTAAAGATAACATACCACCATCAATTTGTTTTGGTGGAGAACTCGGCGTGGAGGCCACACGTGGGGGAGAATTTGATGCTGTAAAGAAAGATATAGCAAAAATTTAACCAAAAAGCCTTCAGAAGGACTGACGAGGTGTAGAAACGTCGTAACCAACAGCTGATCCTGACTGTGCAGCTACCTCAGAAGGCTTTGAACCACCGAGAATGGAGGCCGGTCTTTGCGATGTTCTCGCACTTGTACCTGAAATTACTGGGAGGGTGACTGCTGCTGCGGAGTTGGGGTCGTAGAACGCAGGCAGAGATTCCGGTCCATGGAGCTGGATGGGTGGCGACGGGGGTCCCTGGTCGGGATGTTCTGGCTGGTAATACAGCGGTTGTTGTTGTGCTGGGGGTTGATATGAATTGTAAGGTACTTGACCCCATTGCTGTTGCTGTTGCTGTTGTTGGGCCGGAGCACCAGAAGTGCCAGTTCTGGCAAAGCAATGAGACGATGATGAAGAGAAGAGAAAGCGAGGCAAACCTTTGACTGTCGAGCTCCTGGATCTTCGCTTTGACCTTTGAGAAAAGACTCCCGAGCGTCTTTTTACCAGCTACAGCCGAAGTCAATAGCTAGTGGGATAATGTCATGTAGCACGTACTTTCAGCGAACTTAGACACTTGATCTTGGAACTCGGCCATGGAATTTCCCTCTTGACCTGGTTGCTGATATTGGGCCTGAGGTTGGGGCTGTGGTTGGAACGGCCCCGCTTGCGTAAAAGGTCGACCTGACTGCCTTTGTGGCTGTGGAGCAAATGCGTTTTGCCTTCGCTGGTCCTCGAGAAGTAGTCTCCTTGCAAATTGCTCGTCCAGTTCTGTTTGACTCTTCACAGATAGGTTGGCTGGGGAAGCCGAGGGGGCATAGGGGCATAGCAACTCACCAGCACAGGCTCCGGATGACGTGTTTCCTCCTTGTAGTTTGGATCACTCATACCGAGCAGGGTATTAATTGCACGATCCTGGTCCCAATCGACTGACTCCAGCACTGATAGCCTAACAACGTCGGGTATTGCGTGAGATTAAGATTAGATCAACACAAGGAGAACGAACAAGACGATGTCATCAAAGTCAGGAAACATTGCGCGCAATGCTGAGACGCGTGGATCTATAGGGCCTTCGCGTTCATGGTGCTGCGGTTGGGGACTCGAATTGTTTGGCTGCGAAGGTGTAACCGCATCCGCCCTCGGCGAAGTTGGTCGAGCCTGAAGCGTAGCAAGGCCTGTGGATGTAGTTGCAGCCGGGGTAGCCGAAGGGGACTCGGCTGCTGGCTGGGGTGGCGCATTGGTGTCGGTCATGGCAGGTATTGTCACGGTGAACAAGATAGAGAATGGTTGCAGACAGATCGCTGCGCCGTTCCCTAGTGATGTCACTTCTGGAAGCTGCTGCAAAACATGTCAAAACAACGTCGTCTAGATCCCCCACCATGTCGACGGGACCGTAACTGCATCCCCTAACTCCAATGTGTGACCTCTGTGCGGCCTCGGCTGGTCGTGTAAAAGAGTATTCATCCAGAAAAGAGTAGGTTAACACTCCTAGGCGAGCTGCCCCAGTGGATCGGAGCCAGTGAATCCGTGGTTACTTGAGAACTGTGGAAAATTTGGCGTGTTTTCTGCGTTCGTTTAGGATATGGAGTGGTGGAGTTCTTGTCAAGGAAGAAAGAGAGTTCGTCGGTCAAGTTGAACGTTGACTGTAAACGTTCAAACCCGCGGTCCGGGTTCAACTTCGGAGGTTTGCGTGAAACTCACGTGATTCTCGCGGTGCCTCTCGGCCCGTGCCTGGCGCTAAGTTCGGCTGACAACGATTGCCCACATCTCTTCCTGGTCAGCAGACCCCTCCTACATGTCCTTCTAGAGCCTTCTCACTCGGGCCGTTCGCGATTCGTGTTATAGCACTCCATAATGAAGGTCAAGAACATGCTAAACTCCGGAACACAGGCAGAATATCCAAGGGCCTTCCACTGGTACCTTCACCCAGCGCCGGAACTACCCTCGACGAATCTTACGCGGCGAGACGGCCTTTATAATTAGAAGAAATCGATTTATAACAGACTTAATCAATATTCCATCCGTACAACATCGCAGACGAGGAAAGGTAATTTACATCTATCGCAAGTGAGTGCCCCAGCCGAATATACAAGGATAAAAAAACACAGCTATCTAGCTCCAGCGGATTACTCATTCTCAGCCAGGAAATCAGAAATGGTCTTGTCGTCTGACGCCTCGTTGTCATGATCGTCCTTGCGGTGGTCCCACGAAAAGAAGACCTTCCTTTCGTATGTATAATTCGCAGCGAGCTAACAAAGGATTAGCGACACAGACTCGGATGAAAACCACAGTCCCAGAGACGAACCTTGACTCCAAGGTGAAATTCTTGGCAGCGAGTAACATACAACTTCGCAGCGCGCTCGGCGGCGAGCGTATCGCCATGATCATCGTGTAGCGTTTGGAAGAATTCTTCTCGAGCTGTCTTGAGGCTACGACCCAGCTATCAGTCCTGCACATCGCACCCAGAAACCAAGACTTACGATTCGTAGCTTGACTTCATGTTTTCGAACTCTTTCGATGTGAGGGGAAGGTCTCTTCTTTTGATGTTAAGGACAAGCTGCAACTCTTTGGTGAGAGCGTCCTCCTTTTCGGTTATGAGCTCATAGTACTCCTTGGCGGGGTGGGAGGAGTTATAGAGGAAGGTGTAAAGCTTTTGGAAGACGTTAAGAGACTTCCCCATCGTGAAGAGGACGAACAGGAGTCGAGAGACAGGAATGGAAGGAAAGTGTTCTTTACTGACAGGATCGCGAACGTTGGGGGTAGTTGATATACCCCTCGATGGTATGACGTGCAGGATGACGTTCCTGCCCGTTGGGTGAAATGGTAATCAAAGATCTAGCTTCCCTTCGACTTTGTGCATTTCATCAATGCTTGTTTGGTGAAATTATTATCAATGGTCTAGCTTTCTCTCGACTTCGTGCATAGCATAAATGACAAGTTGTATGTTTGCTCCTGGTCACTGTGGACATGCCCGCCCTCACCGCGGGAGTGAACGTGCATCCAATAGGGTGGTTGAGTGGATATGCAAGATTCATTCCACCGAAGCGCCAAGGTATGTCGGTTTTGGCCCCCAAGGCTCTTCCTACATATCACTCGAACTTTAGAATCCTCTTACCCAAATGGGTCGTATGCACGACAGTAACGATATCGCGATTCGTGTGGTAGCGTTCCACGATGAGGCTAATAACACTTGAAGCGCCACATCACAGCATAAGCTGATGTCCAGAACCATCGTTCCCCCGAGTGCGTAGTTCAGTCGAAGAGGCTTACCGTGTTTGGGTGAGAACTTTGTCAGGGATATTGTCGATGCAAGCATCACGCAGAGCTTCGGCGCCAAGGCACTGACGTTTAAGGTCAACCTTAAACTTTAAAGGGAGCTTTATCTTCATCCATAATTTGAAAATCGCTCATCTGGCGTGTTACTTTGGTTCCCGCCGCTTCACAACTCCGTTCTGATTAGGAACACCTAGGAAGCATTTCAATTTCGAGACAATGTATTGATTCAATGGCACCCAGAGTCGGTGCGTTCGATGACGATTCCCGTCCTACGATCAAAAGTCTTACGATTTCGAGTTCTCGGCATCCTTTCCGGAGCACTGCCAAGAGGAGTATCTGGTAACTAGGCACCCTCTACATGGTTCACTTGCTGCGCTCAAGTGCTACACCAGATATGCTCGCAGGAGAGCCTTATGACCCATTTAAAACCCGTGTCTGGCAGTCTTACAGTAATCAGGACTTCCGGGTAAATCAACCTTCATTCATTGCTTACTGTACTAAACTGTATTATAGGTTCACATCGCGGAGATCGGCATCCTTATCGCGGAGATGACTGCTGCTAACTCTGAAATGCGAACGAGTGCCCTCGACGAATGTTAACACGGCTGGACGGACTTGAGGAGAAATCGATTGATATCCCGGATTTAATAAATATTCCATCCATACAAAATTGCAAACAAAGAAAGGTAATTTACATCCATCGCAAGTGAGTGTCCCAGCTGAATTATACAGGGATAAGAAACACGATTATCTAGCTCCAGCAAATTACTCATTCTCAGCCAGGAAATCAGAAATGGTCTTGTCGTCTGACGCCTCGTTGTCATGATGGCCTTTATGGTGGTCCCACGAAAAGAAGATCTTCCTCCCGTATGTGTCATTCGCAGCGAGCTAACAAAGGATCAGCAAAACAAATGAAAATCACAGTCTCGATGACGAACCTTGACTATAAGGTGGAATCCCTGGCAGCGAGTAACATACAACTTAGCTGCGCGCTCGGCGGCGAGTTTATTGCCGTGGTTATGGTGTAGCTTTTGGAAGAATTCTTCTCGAGCTGTCTTGACGCTACGATCCGTCTATCAGTTTTGTACTGTACATTGCTCTTAGGACTAAGGCTCACGATTCATAGGTTGATTTGATGCCTTCGAGCTCTTTCGGGGTGAGGGGAAGCTCCCTTCTCTTGATGTTAAGGACGAGCTGCAAGTCTTTGGTGAGAGCGTCCTCCGTTTCGGTTATGAGTTCGTAGTAGTCCTTGGTGGGATGAGAGGAATTGTAGAGGAAGGTGTAAAGCGTTTGGAAGACGTTAAGAGACTTGCACATCGTGAAGAGGACGATCAAGAATCGAGAGACGGGAGTGGAGAGGTAGAGGTGTTTACTGACGGAGTAACGAACGTTGGGAGTGGTTGATATACCTCTAGTATGGGGGCTGCGTGAAGGACATGAAGGATGCACGAGGCACTTCCGTAATGCCCGTTGAGTGAACTGGTGATGAAAGGTCTGGCTTTCCCTTGACTTCGTGCATAACACGAATGACAGGTTGTATGTTTTCGTCTAGTCCCTGCGAGCATGCATGCCCTGCGGTCTGCAGCTGTCGTTTTGCGATTGCATGATATCGCTGGTCGTTCTTCATAGCTGAGGCGAGTGAATACAACTGACTCGGTTTCGCGCAGCGATGGGCACATAATCCTCCGCTTCATTCATTTAGAAACGGAGTACCACACGCGGATCTCATTAAAGTCCTTTATGGCCGTGCGGTTTCCCTTGACATATGCAAGGATATCATAAACGTTCGAATGGTGACATACTGGCAACGCTACCTCCGTGCCAAAGGTGCATAATTGACCTATCTTTAAAGATGAGTTACGTATATATAGCACGCCGACAACGCACCTCGACCTCACCGGCACCTCTAACTTACAATAGAAGTGTTTCGTCAAGTTGCTTTCAAAACTTTGGGCTTGTACGGCTGCCATGCGGTACCCCTTTCTAGGAATGGAATTATATTCTCACCTGCATCCACGCAAATTTTCAGTTTGATTTATCTAATCTACCCTTCGCCCTCGTCTCGTCGCGCAAGACGATCTTCAGACAATCTAACATGACTGAAGGCTTCCATCATCGACCAACACTCAAGCAGGTGACTACATCGGTGCTCTAGCAGACCTAGCATGTTTCTGACCGTAGAACGGGTCAGCAAAACAAAAAATTCAAGTCTAAACATGCGACGAAATCTTCCCTGAAAGAGGCGGCCAAAGGTACGCGATTTTCGTCAGTCGATCCTCGCGAACTAAACCCTCTATTTCTTTCTTCTCCACTAGGTCGCGTTGCCAAAGCTAGCCCAAAAGCTGGTTTAGGTCTCAGTCCCAGCACACAGCTGCGCCTTAATCGACGGAATAACGCGAAACAATCACAATCCAAAAAGCGCGAAGCTCTTGCTTCCGCAACCCGAGTGTTCAGTGGAGTGGATGGCGCGCCAAGGATCGTTGCGGTCATCCCATTATCAGAAGACGTAGTTGGGAGAGATGCAGTGGAGCTCTTGGCAGGATCCTTGGATGTTTCGGCAGAAGACTGTCCTCAACATGGCATCTGGCGAATGAGGTTTGTCCATCACACTTTCCCAAGAACGAGGACCTTACTATATGCTGGTTAAGAGCAGAGCGTTTCAAGACATCATTGCAATTCACCAACGTCCCATACAAAAACTTTTACGCAACTTTGGATGCTTGCAAAGTCGCGGACTATGTGGTGTTCGTGCTTTCAACTACGGTCGAAGTTGATACCTGGGGTGACACTCTCTTGCGAACATTACAAGCGCAAGGTCTCCCTGAGGTGATCACTTTGGTAGCTCCCAATCCGTCACTCGACCATAAAACACGACCGGGCATCCTCAAGTCTCTTCTTTCATTCATCCAATACTTTGTGCCGACCCAACCCCGCGTGTTTGATCTTTACGCAGCATCAGATCGACTAAATGCACTGCGTTCGCTCGCGGAGGGGAAACCAGCTGATGTCAGATGGCGAGAAGACCGTTCGTGGATGCTAGGAGAAACGACAGAGTGGGAGAATGGGACATTGAAGGTTACAGGCGTCGTTAGAGGCACACCTCTATCGGCCAATAGGTTGATACACATCCCAAACTTTGGGGACTATCAGATTGCCAAGGTGAACTTTTTGACGCATATATGCGCTTTCCATGGGTTGACTTTAATTCACAGATATACTCTCTGCCTAGCACAAGGCACCAGCGATCAGGGCAGGGTAGCATGGACCTCGAACCCACACTGGCAGCGGAACCAGACCCAGATGAAGCAGACTCATTGGTGTCAAGTAATGATCCCGATGACCTTGGGAATGAACAGACTTGGCCGACTGAAGATGAGATGAACGCTGACTTCCTCGCGCAAGGCGAAGTCATACCCGATGCGCCGAAAGGCACGACGCCAAAAGCTGTCAGACGCGTCCCCAAAGGGACTAGCGATTATCAAGCGGCATGGATTATTGATGACGATGATGATGAGGGTGAAGCCCAGGATGGCGAAGCTGAAGCTGAGGGTAGAGAAGTTGTGGGACAAGAGGAAGAGGAAGAGATGCAAGATATCGCTATGGACGACGAGATGGAGGTTGAAAATCGCAAAGAGGTTACTTTCCAAGATTTGGATGCTGAGGAAGAAGAACGACAGTACGTTTCTTCGTCAAAGACTCCTCGTCAGTGCTAAGCTCGCGTTGTAGACTATCAAGTTGGCGGAATCGAGATAGGGAAGAACAGGATGACCTTGCCTTTCCAGATGAGATAGACACGCCGCAGGATGTGCCTGCCTGTACCAGGTTCCAGCGGTATCGTGGACTTCGCTCATTCAGGACGAGTCCTTGGGACCCGTACGAGAATTTGCCCCGGGATTATGCTCGCATCTTCCAGTTTGAAGACTTCAAACGTACAGAACGCAACGTTCGGCGACGTGCTGCAGAGGAGGTCGGCACAGTCGAGGTGAGCTGCGCCTGGGTATATGCGTCTATATGCTTTTTTCCTCGCCCATCCTCGTAGCCCGGGACTCGGGTTGTCCTTCATCTGAAGGATGTCCCTCAGGAGGCCGCTTCAGGAGGCTCAGTCCCCTTATTCTCTTTGATGCAACACGAGCACAAAACGACCATATTGAATTTCACCGTTCAGAGGAATACGGAATACGGTGGCTCTGTTCGATCGAAGGTGGGACGTTTTTTATGCAACGTTCAGACGTCCCCTCACACATGTTTGCCCTTCAGGATCCTTTGGTCCTATGTGTTGGCCCTCGTAGACTTAGTGTCAACCCAATATACAGCCAGCATACTCGAGGGGGCGGCAAGGGAATGAATAACGTTCACAAATTCGAAAAGTACCTCCGCCATGCCACCACCAGCGTCGCGACCGTGTATGGCCCGGTTCACTTCGGGAACCAACCTTGCGTATTATTGAAAGAAACACTAGATCCTGAAGGTGAGATCGTCCATTCTCCACCCAGTCCTCAACGTAAACAAAATTCAAACGCCGTTCCACCAGCCCCACAGCTCGTTGCTATGGGTAACTTCCTCACTTCGGATACGACGAGGATTATTTCCAAACGGATCATCTTGACCGGACATCCTTTCAAAGTGCACAAGAAATCGGCTACTATACGGTATATGTTCTTCAATTCCGGTGAGGCATCCCTTTTTCAAATCTACACCCATCAAACTGTGCTCACCTACATGAATCCCCCCTTTCACAGATGATATTCAATATTTCAAGCCCATCCAACTCCACACCAAGTACGGTCGATCAGGGCACATTAAGGAGTCTCTTGGTACGCATGGGTATTTCAAAGCGTATTTCGACGGCCCCATTACGCAGATGGACACGGTTTGTATGTCCCTTTACAAGCGCGTCTTTCCGAAATGGTCGCAACTGTGGAGACCAACTCCACTTCGCGAGTTGTCAGCAGGGACAGCGAGCCTAGGGGCATCTGATGGCTATGCGATGGCCATGGAAGAGTGAATTGGAAGTGGGAGCGGAAGTATCTTCATCGATCGATATTGTTGATATCACGTATTTTGTCTCACTGATACAAGCGCTGATATCTCCTCTGAAACATGTAGGGAAAAAAGAATGTTTTTCCCCTCTCTGGAAGATGTTGAGCCGCTGCCTCAGAGTTTCTGATCAAATATTCCAGCGGTTAGTGGAACTTGCCGGTATTTTCGAACACCTCGTCATCAATGAACGCATGGCTGATGACGTCGAATCAGCCTGGGGCTAGACCTGGGTACTTGTCCAATATCTTCGAGCTTGGCATCGAGTTCAGGCGCTGGATGCACGCCGCTCGATGGCCGGGCGTAATCGAGAGGAGCAAGTCAAGACGCTGAAGGATTATTATCTTCGTCTTCGAAAAAGGAGCCTAAGTACAACGCGCTAAGGGAAATCACTGTGGGCACTGCCAGCTAATGAAAAATGCCTCATCGAAACCAAATCTCCTGGAGGCCTGAGGGGGGTGATGGATTTGCGAAACTAGAACTCAGGTGGTTGGTCAACAAGCGAATGGGTAGATATAGGTCAAACCCAGAAAGTTATGAAGCCGCTTGAGGTTGTGAACTTGGCAAAGAGTCTTGACTGCTTGTATTTGAACTGTTGCCTGGGCTGCTCTGGGTGCTATTTTGGTCCCCTCGTGCGGGGTCCTCGCCTATGAAATGGCAGATATTTATACATAAAAATCGCGCAATAATTCGCATGGTAGAACGCACGACTGACCTGGAGCACCGGCTGCCTCGCTGGCACCTGGAAACGACGATACCTGGGCCTTGTTTTGCCCACTGTCGTCTTGATAAATAATGTGTGACTGCGCCTCCGCGAATTGGCGGCGAGTGTAAGCTACGAGTTGCTCGGAATATTGGCGCAGTTCAAAAGGAGAAGTCATGGTGAAAGGAAAGAAGATCAATGATAAAGCTACCGGTAGCCAGAGATATTTCACGCTTGATTGATGGGGTATAAAACGGAAGTATTTTCGGGGTGCATATCGCCCATGTGCCGAACGGGATCGCGAGGGAGCGGGGATTTCTGCGCCATGCGGATGACGTATTGGGGAGTTGGGCAGACCCAACCAGTAGATCTCGACTTAGGTCAATCAAACCAGAGGAGCAGGAAAGAATACAAGTAACAGTACCAGCGACCCATAAAATAGGAAATAATTAACGATGAACGAGTTTTCGGGACCATGTTACAAGTCTCTGTTTGAGATCAGTGGCCCATCTCCAAACCTCCTCTAGCAGGCTGTCAAGTCCTCCTCGCTCGTCCCATGAGGGTTCGTGGTTTACACCCTCGGTGGCGATGAACCGGAGGACATCCTTTACTGTTACCAGTCCGATTAGCTTCCCGTGGTCTTCGACGAGTATGACACGGGGTCTACAGAGATGAACCAATCAATTATGATGAAAGTGTCAACGGGGAATGGATGGGAGACTGACCCCATTCTTTTGAAAAGCTGCATCACTATTTCGAGGGGGAGTTTTGGTGAAACTGTCATCGGAGTCTAAACACTGATGAATAATTTGCATGACAGCAGGTGGAAAAGACCAACATGGTTCACCCATGGTGAAAAGTTGAGGCCGTCATCCAGGCTTTGCAGATCGACGAAGCTCGGGGACGTGACTTCCTCCATACCAGCACCACTGGGTCCGGGGGACAGATCGAAATCCTCGGGGTCAGCATCTGGAGATGAGAAAACGCATGGAGTGTCGCGGGGTATACGCTTCACTCTTTGCGCCCGTTCTATTCGGTTCGGGTTGAGCCAAGCACAAAAGCAAACGGGAGCTCCTTACCAAGAACAAATCGAAGTTCAGTTCGACCAATATAGCCAAAAAGGGTGGGGGACGACTCCGAAGTCACGATGGGAAAGCCCTTCACATTTGTCGTGGACAATATGTTCTCTGGACAGGAGAGATTGAATTCATGACACCAGAATACAGAAGGAATCACCTACCAACGTCGCTCACTGTCATACCTGACATCGTCAAGGTATTGATATCTCTCCGCATCACAGCAGATACTGATTGATGTACAGTGAGCCCCCAGAATCTCCAGGACGCGGAATACTTGGAGTGCCTTACCAGCAACATTGTAGGAATGGTCCTCCTTCTCCAAGAAGGGGAACCCGTTGAATCGTATCATTTCATCCGCAATGCCGTTGGTTCCTAAGAAGTCACCCACGGCTTTTGTCACTAAGAGTACAATCTTGATGGTACGAGAAATATCAACATCAGTATAAATGGAACGCCTAAAGTCACCCGCGCGCACCATGGTTGGGAGGATGTAAGTCAGGGCACCGGTAAGCTCGAACATGATGACTACGACAGTCACCGTGATTCGCATTACGCCACTGCATAGGACTGTGAGGACTGATATCTCGATGTGGCTGTGGATGGAGACAAACCTAAGTGCTGCTGCTGCCCCCAGAAACGCGTATGTGCCAGGAGTAATGCATGGTACATCCGGCTGGCAGAACGCGAATATTCCTGACTGTGGGTATGCCCTATTCAATCAATTAGCTTCCCCTCGAATCAAGTCGAGCATTCGCAACATAAGGAGGTCGGGTAAAAGAACGTAAGGAATTGGGATAAAAGAACACCGGGTCGCACCTATACACCGCTTTGACCATAATACCGACCATTCGGCCGAATGTTGCTCCGATAGCCATGGAAGGGACGAAAATTCCTGCAGGCACCTTGCACCCATAGGAGATGATGACAAGACCAATACGTATCACAGTTGCCAGGAAAAGTGAATTTGCTATGCGCCATTGTGCTGGTGTTCTGGAATATAGTAAACCCATTATGAACTCTGGAAGAACTTTGTCAACCGACAGTCACGTACTGGCAAAGATTGTTCACATTCCCTCCACCCTCGCATTCTCGAAACAAAATAGCCATACTTGCCGTCATATCCAATCGTAGAAATCGATTGGTATACCCTATCAGGGCGGTTATCGTGGCAAGGGTCACAGCCTCGGCGACTCCATGATTTGCTAAGTGCTTTTTACGAAAGGCAGCGACTTGAAGGTTGAACTTGACAACCAGGGCACCGTATAAACCCTACAGTAGATGTGTCAGATATATCACCTAGGCCAGCGAAGAAGGAATTCACCCCGAAAATACCCAATATCACGAAGAAGATGATTTCGAAGAAATGCCAATCACGATTATAGGTAACCTGGAATAGCACAAGTTTCCCCGTTCGAAATGGGTTGATGGCCTAGCGGGACGGTCATAAGATAGAAGACATATGCGCGTAAATCGGTGCCCACGGATAACGTAAATGTAGCCATCAAGGCGCAGAAGAAACTTCTCCACATCGTCTTAATGCTGAATGTGTGGCTCATTTCCTAGTCCAGGTAAGCCATGAGACGACGGAGATGACGGAACAAGGTAGTACTAACCTCTATGGAGAAAAGGACTCCGCCGATTGGAGCACCAAACGCAACAGCAACCCCTGCTGCACTTGCTGCAGTGACGATTTCCCTTTTCTTACCTTAGGAAGGGTTAGCGAAAGTCGCCCACATCAGGCTTGGACTCACTTTGACTCCGCCGAAAATTTTTAAACCACTCAGCAACCAAGGCACCTATGCAGCACGCTACATGCACCGAGGGTCCTTCTTTGCCGACGGAAAGGCCAGAAGCGATGACAAGGGGCTAACGCGAAGGGGGGTTGACGTCCGCTGCTCATGCCACGAAGAGAGAACGTACAAGTGTTACACTCTTGATGAAAAACGTCGCAAACCCAAGGAAACCCTGCATGACGAAACCCCCTAATATACACTTGATTTCAGATATGCCAGACCCTGCCGCATACTTCGCCATCGAACGGACGAGATGGGCTGCTATGAAGGAAAAGACTGTCTGAGGTGTGCGGCATAAATTAAGGCCCATAGTTTCGACGACGGGAAATGCGAACTTACTGCAAATAAAATAAAAATTATCCATCGAGCCACGGTCACCGTGCTCCACGGCCTCCAGGAATCACAACCATCCACCTCCTCGCCTTCAATTTCCCAACAGCAAAATTGCTGGTTCAACCACCAACCATCTGAACAATAACCCATTTTAAAGTCGGACAGCCACTCTGTTACAATGGATATTATGGCTGCATTCAAGCCAATGCATACACCTTCGCAGAACGCGTTAGCACCCAAACCCGAAGTTGAGAAAGACGGGTACACGCACCGACAAGACTAACAACAAACCAACTCTGACCCGCGTCCATAATCTTTCGAAATTGGGCCCATAGCCATGGGATCGTAACTTCCCCCCGGGGACCGCGATGCGACGCGTACACGGTTCGAGCATTATGCAACCTCCTACTCCGCTCTAGAATTGAGTCCTCTATCCAGTCTAGACGAAAAGGAATCGAAGAATAGTCGCGGTTCAGGTCGAAGCAACCCCAGGCAAAACGGGCGCTTTACCTATAGTCGTGAAGTCCTCATATCGTCTGGCAGAGGATTAGTACGCTCATAAAGACCTGTCCAACGTAGGATAGTCACCTTATCTTCTCGAGCTCATCGTCATGCAGCCCTTCGCGATTCATGAGCAGTTTTGGTCATCGTTCCCATTTCCCACCGACTGGTGATGTGGTCTCTCGGACGTACGTGGGAATATTTTCCCATACGCCACCTTCGGAATAGGGTCCAATTGGGGTGGTCAGTGGCAAGACTCGAGACGAGATAATGGAAACCACTTCATTAGAAATGCTACATAGACATATAGAGATATTTCCTACACATAACATAAGGTACATATGTTTCTCATAAACTTTCAGAAGAGGGAATCATGATTCTTGTGTATCACTTGAAACGCGAGAAGCGCCACCAGAGAATCGTCGCTTCAGATTGAGGAGGTAATGCACATCAGAGAGAGGGAAGTCATGGTAAGTTCCATCGGGTAAGAACTTCTCGGCTGTAATTTTGAAAAGACGATCCGACCACTTTACCCAGGGCTTGTAAATCGAGTCGCGGATGCGGATAGTGTCTTTCTCCTCAGTGATGACGGTCATAAGATTTTTGGGCGGGCAGTTTTGACGTTCCGTTTTGAACCAAGATTGTATCTGATTATAAGATCTAGGGAGCGTGCGCCCTTGTAAGCACGGACCCTAGTGATATGTGAAAGATCATCTACCTTCCGCTCAAAAGGATCAGAACATAGATTTGATGGGTAGATGGGTATGGTGTAATCTCCTCGAAGACCTGCTTAAAGAGATAGTTTTGCTCCGGTGTTGCGCGTTGTCTGTACGTAGTGGGCAAGGAAAGGGCCCTATCGGCCAGTGCTTGCCGTCTTTCATGGAGTTTCCTGAGCTGCAGTTCGTCTTCGCAACAAGTCGGGAGAACGCCCTCAGAAGCAACAGCAACGTCCGCGAGAGTCACAAGATTATCGAGGCCAGGCATGTCCAACTGTTGGAGTATCGATGAGAGGCTGTGGTTTGTGTAAGGTCGAAGGGGTATCTGTGGTCAAGCGTATGTGGTGGTTAGCTGTTGAGACGAAGGTGTGGTAGGACAGCTTATATATAGTCGGAGGACTTTGTGGTTGCGATTGATGGGAAACAATTGCTTGTCAATAACGCGTGGTCGTCACGAATTTAGGGATAATGCCACTCGGCTGTGGTGTAAGGTGGGTTGATCGGGACTAGATAGGCAATGCACCGATTGTACAAAGAGGTAGTGCCTCAGCAACACCAAAGAGGCTTTGTGAGGACAGACGGTACCGACAACCGGTTTCAGTGCACGCTGTGGCAATAGTGTCCAAGCGAAGCAAGGTGGCAACGATTGTGACGTTACTTACAGCGGCTTCGCGGAAGGTAGGCTGTATAAGCCGGTGGCAGACTCGGATCGAGTCCAGTGCCACAGTGCAACCTGCGGAAGCCAACAGAGTCGACGTCGTGAGGGTAGGATGGAATACAAAGAGAACAATGTTCACCATTATATGTATTGGCGCTTAAGTGGCAGCCCGAGGCTACCACCCCTAATTATTCCCGCAAGCGCATCAACCAAACATTGTATCTCTTCGCAGATTGCAACTACAAAAAGGAGGACACAATGAGCTAACACGCACACGCTTACGATTCGGTGGCACAGAGATCATGATCAATACGACTACCGCCTGGACTTTTTTGCCTGTGCTCCTCCTTTGTCCGATTCCTCCGCCCTCCTCTTGGATTGGCCCGCTTCTTTCCGTTCAAGGGCTTGGAGCTGTGAACGGCAGTCTGCAAGTACATCTCGCAAGATCCTTTTCTCTCCCATTACAACGATCAGCGCATTGCGCTTATTCAACGAAAGCGACGTCTCCAACGTCTCTTCGTCCTGCTGTCGGGAAAAGTTAGCTGCTAATTTCTCGGTAGCAAGGGAAGAGGTGGCACACCTTCAAAGACGTAGGGTAGGTCTTCATCTTTTGTTCAAGGCTGCGTATTGCAATCGACAAAACTAGAGCGTCAATTTTTGGCTTCGGTGGCTTCCCCTTGCTCTGAACCTTCGACCATCCATCTTCCCCCAATGAAATGAGGTGGATAAACGAGATAAGAACGTCCGGAAGAGGTGATTCCCGCTCTAGAGCGAATACGCTGGGTAGAATTAGATTATGTGCAAATGTGCACTTAGAAGAGGGATCGTACTCGTCACCACCTTCTTCTAGCCACCATTCAATCCTCTCTTTCGAACTTTCTGGGGAGATTGTTGGATCAAGACTTGAGGCTGCAGAAATAGTCAAGTCGGCACGAAGCTCGAGCACGTCACCTGGATTGCCATCGATGCCACTTCCCAGAGGCAGTAGGTCGACATGGCCATAGCGACGCAGCAATTCGGCATTGGGAAGATCGCCATAAGTGTTCCACTGGAGGGAAGAAGGAGGCAAATCGATAGGCATTGGCCCAGATCAGTGGAATGAATTATATCTCTTACAATCTGCTCGCCAGCTTTGATGGGTTTTGTTGACACCATTCTCAAGACTTTCTCTTCGTAAAATAACTTGGCCTAGTGATAGGTAAGGGAAAGTCCTTTAACGCCGCAGATTTGCGCCAAATTACCTACATTTTCTGTCTGATACCTGGCGTTGAGCATGTCGGCCATCGGGACCATCGAGGTATCGGATGCGTCTTCTTCGTCTGATCCGTCGCCGCCTTCAGATCCGCCTTCAGTATGATCAACGCCTTGTGCATTCACAGGCCCAGGGAGATCAACGTCCATCGCACCATCTGGCTGATCAGTGGGGGCATCTTCCCCACTATCATCCAATTCCCATCTCTCCACGTCAAAGCTCCTTGACAGGATGCGGCTTCCCATGACATGGTAAACCTCTAGGGAATAGTAGACAGAAATGTGATCGGGAAGAAAGAGATTCGGTCGACTCTGGTGCTGTGAATCTAATTGACACGAAGACAGGGAGAGCGACAGCATACCTCAACAGCAGGG
Source organism: Pluteus cervinus (assembly GCA_004369065.1). NCBI lineage: Eukaryota > Fungi > Basidiomycota > Agaricomycetes > Agaricales > Pluteaceae > Pluteus > Pluteus cervinus. The sequence goes on from ML208403.1 coordinate 17,430, forward strand.
ATCAACTTTTGATAATAGTCCCGCTCTGCGTCGTCTCTTCCTAGCTTTTCTGAAGGTAAAAAAGGTCAACACTGAGGACTGATGCAGACAGGAGGTGGCGACAGACCGACGACAGAAGAGCCTTCGAGAGCTTTCAGGTCGTCCTCCGGCCAGAACATAGGGGTGCTAAATTCAGTCGGTAACGTGTCTAAAGCGTGGTGAGATCTCGTTCTGTCATAGCAATTCAACAGAATCCATACCGAGATATGGGCCCCATTTTGAAGACGACGTATTCGCCGCTTCCCACATCATACACAGGATCAAGCCAACCCACCCTTCGTGCAATTTTCTCTCCTTCCATTCAGAGAGTCCAAAAACCTTTGGTAAGGTGGAGGTACGTGTCGACAGCGTCAACGACCTTGGGATGGTGAATAATGTGTGCCCCTCCTGGCGGAAAGTCGTTAATATGATGAAAACAGAGCCATCAGAATAATCTGACTGGAATATCGTTCAACGCCACCGCTCCTCTTCCACCCTCAGAGGGTGGAAAATCGACAAAACCCATCGAGCCAATATCGATTGACCCGCCACTCGCTTGGAACCATTTAATGAAACCCGATAAATTCGACATTTGACGGCACCAAGTTCAAAGGATCAAAGTTCAAATCTTGAAAATTTGGATTGTGGGATCGGTTCGGAGTTGGCTCGGAAGTGTCCGGCCGGAGGTAGGAATTACCAGGGTCCGCTGCAAGGTTCAGAGTATTAGTGGGCGCTCGTTTCACGTCATTGAGTTCAAGGTCGTCGAATCTGACCAGCGTCGAACCGCCGAGGGATCGATGTGGTCGCCATTCTTCCGCTAAACTCGATAGAGCCTTCGATAATATTTCTATGGGTTGCAGCGCCATGAGGTACAACTCGCATACATACTAACCCTGTCTAATCATCCCCGTGCATTGCATTGCACATCAAGTAGTGAAAAACCCACGCCGCAGGGTCCTCGTTCCAAGTGTCGATGTTCCTCCATTGGTTTACTTCTGTTGGCCTGTACGGCAGATGAAACCAGAAAACTTCTCCGTAGTTCCCGGTCAATGGATAGCTGCCCTGTCAGGCATCCCTAGAGCTTGCTCGTCACCTCTTCTTGTTGAAGGCTCGGACCGTATTCCTTCCACCACTCTTCAGCAATCGCATCAGCATCATAGTCAAAGTGCGCGCGATTCTTGGTGCGATCTGACCACATGTTCGCATTACCCTCGAGGTCGCCCTGAGCTTCACGGAAGGCAGCTTCCAGCCCCTCGCGCATGGCCTTGTCACGTTCGATTTGGTCAGGTCCGTCGGGATAATGCAGTTGGATTCCATGGAGACGAGATTCTAATTGTATTTGTGCAGTCCTGGGCTGTCTCAGCCTCTGATAGGCTTGTAGCATGGGCAAGAGTTGCGAGCGGTGGGTCAGATGAGACAGTAGCCCAGCCAATACCGCGCTGTCCTCTATCTGCAATCAATCGGACATCAGCTCTCGGGTTTGGCCACAGCTCGGCATTAAACATACAGCCATTGCTGCACCCTGTGCTTTATATGGCTAAAATGCAATCAGACGTGCGTGTCAGCGTTCATGTTGGCTGTCAAAAGTGGACTGCGGGGTGGAGTGTATAGACTGACCAACATCGGGTGACACGCATCGCCAAGCAGCACGACCTTTCCAGCTTCATGCAGCCATGTTTTGAGCGGCCTACGGTCTATCATTGGCCAAACTAAAGTCGAAGAAATCATGTCTAGGATCTTTTGTATTCTTTTTCGGATCAGGAGTTGCCCGTCGTCTCAATGAAATGTCCCTACCTCGGTTCCCAGCCCGCGAAGTGTAGTCGCATCTGTTGCGTCGAGCCTTCGGCGGTATAGGACTCTTCCAGAGAATTGTCAGGGAACACCATCACGATGTTGTACTCCTTCTTATTGCGCTATGGTGTTTGTTCAGTAAAAGTGACTAGGATCGCAGTACGTACGTACGTACGATGCAATATCCCGTTATGTGTCTTTCTGGGCCCATCCAACAGGTCATTTCCGTTTCGTCGACGAGTCTTCTGAGATCTGGATCTGCAACCATGGCTTCAACTGGGATAATAGCTCGATAAGCAGCGTCTCCTGTAGGGCTCGGGGCGTCCTTCATGCCATTTACCGCCTCTCTAACAGTACTTCGGATACCGTCAGCTCCCACAATAAGATCTGCTGTCATTATTTCTCCTGTATGTAGGGTCACTCTCGGGATGAGTGGGTCGACCTTTACGACTCTCCTGTTCAATACTAACGTCATGTATGGTTTCGCAAGATCGAACAGCATTCGGTGGAGATCTGCTCGCTGCAGAACAGAGTGTAGGTCGCCGTCAGGTGGTCAATGAAAGGGGGATCGTACGTACATGAACGTTATAGTATGGTGCACCGTGATAGGTCTCCATACTATGTCCCATTCGCGCCCATCCCATTCTTTCACCGCTCGCATCTGTGGTAATTCATTCAGAATGAGACTGATGCGAACTTACGGACATGCACTCACATCGTCTGAACGTGATGGCTTGCGGGACTACACTCGCTTCTTTCAACTTATCTCCTAATCCCCATCTCACAAGCAGGCGAGCAACATTAGGGCAAACCTGAATCCCCGCTCCAATCTCGCCTGTGGCAGTCGCCGTTTCTACGACGGTGACCTTATGTCCGATCCTGCCTAATGTATAGGCAGCGCTCAAGCCACCCAGCCCACATCCGACGATGATAATGTTCAGGGGTAGCCTCGCTTTCACGGCGCACCCCACTGGTGAATCCTAAGGTTTTAATGTTCCGTCGTTCAGCTTGGCTCAGTAGTAATCAGTAAAGCGGGAGGTTAACTCACTGGTAAGGACGTCATCTGGCGAGATGTTGAGCTGGTGGGTGCAAGAGAAGTAAATGAAAGGTGGGCTGATTGTGTCGGTACGTCACTAGAGCTTGGGTGCAGGCAATATAGCGGGCACACCTACTCCAGCTCCTGGGAGTCATACCACGGCTTTGGGGCTCTAGCTTCCCATGTGTACTTCATCTAGAGGTTGCTATTCCTAGTAACCTGTAGAAATCCAGTGCATAAAAGCAATCGTACAGCCTACTCCAAACTTTGGGGCATTTCGGGTATTAGAGCGCTCCTTGGAACGGTGAAACGGTTTGCCACGAAGGAAGAAAGTCGTGAGCAAAGTGCACGATGCCTGGGACGAACCACTGCGTGATGTCAACCTCGGCGGCACCTCGGGCACCCAGCGAACCACCTTACCTTGACGCAATGGTAACGTACCACATGCATTGGCAATTGGACGAAGGTCCAAACCCGGCGGATAACCTTGCATTACGATAAGCCTCGTAGCGCTGTTGGAACCTAAACGGTAATGAAGTGAAGGGATTGAAACCTCGGGGAGTTTATCCAGTAATTTTCACAAGCTCTGGACCCCTGTTATGCATCGGGCATTCCGTCGCTGTCAATCAATCTGCAATACTTTTTCCGGGGTGGACTTGGATCGAGGACGTGCCTAAAATCATTAGGCTGAGCATAAACTCACATTCTTGTTCGAGATACTTACAGCACTATGACGGAAGTGAACAACGCCGCCTGCCGTCGGCATTCCTTGCTGATCTTCGCCATCCGTCAAGAGGCTTCCAGTTGACACAGGGATTTGGAGCTGGAACCTCGAGCACCCTAAATCAACAATATAATGTGAGAACATCGGGAAGTTCATGCATCTAGACGGACCTACCACTAAACTACAATGTCCTGGTCAATACACATACCGTTCTAGGCTGGCTGCCGACTTTGGGTTTGCTTTGGGGCTCTGTAGGCGCTCAAAATGTCGTGATCGCGCGACGCGTTGTGCAGCTTTGATCGTGAGAATCACCTTCCATGTGCAGACAATCACAATATTGCAGCAACGCAACATGCTCCTTAGCCATCCACCAGTCGGACGACCGGCGACGTGCTAGGTTTATTCCTATCTGACAGCACATCGGCGCTGAAATGGCGACAGAAATTCGGGAGCTACTCGAAGCAAACTGTCTCCGACTGCTGGAACAGTATCAACAGCATATCGACGAAGTCCGCGTGTTGCAGGACACCCTGGTTCGCGACATCCTTCCTTCTGTCGTCGATGAACTACAACTTAGCCCGGAAGCAGCGGAGTGGGCAAGGGAATCGCTTCTTGATACTTGTACGTGTAACTTACTTGAATTTTTATTGGACAACTCGACCTGGAACACTTGGTTCTCCGTTTGTCGACCTCCGTGCTTCTTATGTCGGTTAACTGACATTCTTTTACTTTACTTTTAGCTTTTTTGTTTCGAATTGCCAGAGTAGGTTTCTCTTTTGACATGCAGTGAATAATCATCCTCACGGCCGTAGCGTAACAATTTCACGAGGTCTCTCGCCATGGAGTCTGTTCGGAGGACTCTACTATGGCGAATGTCCTGTTTATGGCCTTCTGCGGTTCCGGCACCGGTGATGCCTCCCAATTTACATTGTCTACCGGTCAATATACGCGATCCACTAGGACGGCCCATCATAATTCTAAGGGCCACTAGCTTTGCAGGGGACGACGTGGATTCATCAAAGTTAATCGTCTTGCAGGTTGCTGAACGATTAAGAGTCCATTTGCACAGTTTTACCCTCGCATCGGATTCTGGGTATGCTTCCGAATCGGAAATGGAAATTGCACAGAAGGATTATGGCACAAGTGCCAGCGCTAGGCACCTGGCCCTTCAGTACATGGTTATCCTTGACCTCAAGAATCTGTCTATGCAGACTCTTGTAAGTCATTCCTTTTTTTTTTACAATCTTTACGACCATTAACCTCCTCTTGCATGCACATCCAATTCTATTCGCACTCTTCTCCGTTCATTTGGCTTCACCCCCGATGACACAGAGCATCGACCTTATTACATGGATACTCCGAGAAGTCATGCCACGGTTTCCAGGAATGTTGGCTGGAGGTAGTTCGAAGTTCCAATTCTTCACGGAATCACACTCATTAAACCCATTTTATCTCTTCAGTGATCATGATTAATTATTCCTGGACTCATTCAGGCCTTTGGGGTTTCATCAAGTGAGTATCCGTACTTAATGTTTCTCACTGCGGTTTCATATCGCTCAACTGACCTGAAAACCGGTTTTCTATAATCTAGACGGTTATTGCCAGCGTCAGCACTATCTCGCGTATTTTTCCCAACCCAAGATCAATTGCTTCAATACTTTACGCCTTCGGTATTACCAAAAGGTTGTTCTTATTCTTCGCTCACGCAGTTTTGCACTTTGACGCGTGGCAGAAACGCTAACCTAGACCACGTCTCCACCACAGATTATGGAGGTACATTACCCTTCCTGGTGGAATTAAGGGACCCCCTGCGAGCCAACGAACCATCGCCTCCATTAACACCACCGATAGACTCCAATTCCGACGTGGAAAACGGGCAACTGACTCCAACTGCTACCTCCAATCCTCCAATTACATTCGACGTGTCATCATCTTCGCCCTCATTAACAAGGGGACGCTCAAGAGTCCTAAAAACTCCATCAACAAAGCTTCAGTCCCAAGCTTCCTGGTCGGCAACTTCTCCAGACGCCGCTTCTACCACCCCAGCTGCTGATAGTCACACATCTCGTACAACACTCGGACTTACCCCAATCGCCCCAACGTCTACACTTAACCCCTACTTTGGCTATCCAGCCACGACATCTTTACACGGAACAGGACCACCTTCTCTTCGTCACGGACGCCGACGAAGGCGGGATCTCTTTCGAACACTTATGCAATTATTGTGGATTCGTTGGGGTTCCAGGTTTACGTTGTTTAGTATATGGATTGCCCTGGTTTCAGTTGTCGTTTGGGCGTTGAGACGGAGAGGGGTTTTGGTTAGGGCTCCAAAGTTGGTGGGTTGGGGGTCGGCGATGGTAAGCTCGAGCCGGTAGCAGCGCTGTCTTCTACAGCCTTTGCTCGCTTTGGGACGAACCCTCCGTCAGGTGAGCGGTTTGACCCCCGCAGTACTGCAGTACAGCGAAGCTTGGCAGGGGGTCCTCTCACCTTCAAATTTTTAAACTATTTTTATTGGTGGACCTTCCATTTTATAATGCCAATGGTAGTGGTGGTATATCGGAATTATATATTACAGTATTCAACACAGGTTATGCGGCCCTGTGTTGGCTGACTGACCTCCCCTTCAAACGTTGGCATGTAGACGTCTAAAACTTACTCTATTAGTTGTGAATGCTAAGAGAAAAAAAAGGAGGGTCATACACGAATAAACAATCTGACATTGTACCCCAACCTCGTAACGCGAGGAACATGCTGTCAGCTAGAAATTTGACAGGACCATGGAAATACCAATGAGGGTGACGGACAAACTCAAATAAAATCCGAATCACCAATTTGGGGGATGAACGTTGAGTCAAAAGTAAACTTTTTTTTTTCGACAGCAGCGTGCAGGCAGTGAAAGCAACGTAATTTCAACCATTACGAATTACACAGGTCAGTATACAGATATTTCGTCCACCCCGCCCGTTCCCCGGCTCGCTCATGACATGAGGGTATCGACCAACCATTGCTCAGAATCAACCCAAAGCACACGAGGTGAAATGAGGTCTACAGGAAATACTCGGGCAGCTATACCCCGAGAAGATAACGGAGAATGCCACCATAAGCATAAACGTGATCACGGAGTATTTGAGGCAACCGAGTAGGCAGTAAGGAGAGCAAGTTCGTGAGTGACAGATTCTTTGATACCTTGGGAAAAACATGGGGAGACGAGGAGATTAAAAACGTACCTTTCCACCTGGATTTTGAGCCTGATTACCAGGACCATCGCGTTCATTCTCAGGCGCAGCCTGGAAGACGTTGAAGAACATAGATTGCCCTGGCCCAACCTCCAATATGCTCGCAGAATTTCCACATCGGTAACAGTAGTTCGGGGCCGACCAAACCGTGGAGAGATGCTTGTCGAATAATGAAGAGTAGCCTTCCATGCATAACTGGTGCGCTCGCAATATATGCGACATCTTGTTCTGATCCAGGAATTTGTGTACTACACCGGAACCAAAGGTATAGCCGGCACCACTGTGTTATTTCAGGACCGACGTTAGTCAAGCCGAACGGGTTGGACGGAGATGAACTATCTCACCGAGGTGAGATGGCGAAGTCCTCCTTTTCGGGATCTGGGTCAGACCAGACCAGATCCGCCATTGGTCCTTCGTGAGGTATCTCTGTAGATAGCAATGGTGCTGAGAACGGAATGCAAAGCATAGGTGGGACAAATCTGAACCTCGAAAACGATCAACCACTTTAATTTGGTCTATTGAGTGAATAGATGGTGAGAGACCTAAGGAAGAGCCGAGTTAGGAATGCCATGACAGACCGCGGGGGACACACGGACCTCCATGAACGCAAAATATTTGATCATCAATGACCACGGAAAGTGTCAGAAAATCGAACATGTCGGTAAAGTATGTCCAAACGTGTGTCGAGCCATATTTACGGACACATTCTGTGTAGAATCCATATGTCTATGGGTAACACTGAGGGAAAGGCTCGAGCAACAGCGAAGTATGACCTCACCTGGGTGACAGCCCGGGATTCATGATTCCCTCTAATTAATTGAACTCTATCCGGATATCGCAGCTTCAAACATGTCAACAGAGATATCGTTTCGACGCTGAACAAGCCACGATCCACGTAGTCACCTATGAGTTCTATTAAGATGCTGCGGATTGCGAAATTTTGGCAAAAGCGAACCAAGGAAGAGATAGTTCGTGTGAGGTGCATATCCCCCGATACGAAAGATCTCTATGAGGTCATAAAACTGGCTTGAACGAACGATCAGTTGGGGAGGACGGGTCGGATTGTTGACTCACCCATGAATATCACCAACAACCGTGACTGGTGCACTGACATGAACGACGTTCGATTCCCTCATAAGAACCTCCTTCGTCTTCTCACATATTTCGCGAAGAAGGGCTTCGTGAAGGAGCTGCTTTCGCAATAACTGGGAGATGCATGCGTCGAGATCGAAAGGTGCCATGACTCGGATATTTAGGCCTGTTTCGTGCGCTTGTAATCGCAAATTTGCCCGTGTTTGGCACCACCCTCCGACAGCCCTTTGCTTTCGAAACGAAATGAATGAATTTGAACTTTGAAGATGCCGCAAGGCGTTCTACTCACCATATTCAAACAAACTATTACCTCTCAGTATCGTTCCTAGTCCATGTGAAGTGACATTCAAACTGATTCATATCGAATTACTACACGGTTCCCTTCTCGTCGCCTTTCTGGCTCTACAATATATCCACCATGCTGCATCTAATAGCACGTTCTTCTCCTGGCATTCGCCAACTGATTTTACTTCGTTTGCCTCCCTTGTAATCGCCGCGCCTTCGTATATACGCCCGGTGAGTCCACCCCCGATATATCTGCATATGATTCTTAGGCAGCCAACTCATCTCCCTCAGGATCTTGATCAAGTCAATTTGGTATCTCCTAAAC
>ML208403.1:45800-88842 GCA_004369065.1 Pluteus cervinus
TCTAACCTTGCTCGTGCGGGATCCTGAGGAGTAGCACCACCAGTTACGCGAGCGCAGAGTGATTGTTCAAAAAGCGACGGCTTGGACACGTCACTTGATTGCAACTTGATATTCAATGTCATACACAATAACTTGAGGTGTGATCCCAGGAGGTAGATTAACTTCCGTGCATCACCGTAGCGTCGTGATGCGTAGAGAGATCGGAGAATATGCCCACTGGAATTCACCGATGACACGACTGGATATCGTCGCCTTGAATAAGAATGCATCCACCACAACTTGGCTCAAGTTGACGAACGGACGGTCAGAAAGTAATGGAGAGGCGTTCCTGAGAATATCGACATAGAAAGATGCGGCCCGCCTGCCAATCTCAAATCTATCACCTAGTTGTGCATACTTCCAACCATGGTGTTCGACCCAGATTTCTGTATGAATGCGGAATAGGATTTCCTCCTTTAGTTGACGTAGTCGTGGATTGTCAGAAAGCACCGAGCAAGACGCTTCCTGAAAGAGCTGCTGGACCAGGTGTAATAGTGCGAGTGTCATTGTGTAACGGCCTGTTGCTCGTTCTGTAGCAAGCGCGACGGATGCGAATCCTATGCCTCTGTCTGAACCTAACAGTGCATTGGTTGACCGAACGTACAACCAAACTCGAGGGGAGTAAGCGGGAAGGCGGAGGAGGGCCGATAAGACGCTCATGGCAGATGTGACGAGTTGAGTTATTGGAAGATATCTTGCTTGACCACCTGACCGGATGAGCGCCTCCTCGAGGACCATAGTAATCAGCTGTACTAGGTCAGGCACCTGAGCCTCCATCATGGTGTGGGATACAACAGAATCGCCCTCCTCAAGTGCGAGCATGAGCTGTTGGGCTTGAGCTGGGTTGTCTTGGATGAGACTGCGTAGCAGGTCCAAGATATCCGTGATGGTTGCGTCATCTCCCGAAGGGTCAATTTGGACACCTATATCCTCGAGTCGTAGTGCCTTGACAGTCGTTGGACTGCGACGCTCGAAAGATATGTCCTGAACCCCCAGAGTTCCCGTGCAGTCTTCGGCGGTTGACGTGATCTGTCAGGATTTCTAGAAGGACTTTCCAATCTGAATGCTCATGCTTCCAACAAAGCACCATGAGATCTCCACCATCGCCACTTAGAAGGCGGCCTTGAGACCGTGGGGGCAACGTTGATCCACCTGGAAACTTGATGGGCCGTGTATTCACATAGGTCAGGCCGGATGCGTGATTTGACCCGTAGCGTTCTGTTTGTCGTTCATACAAGGCGTGGGGGCCGGTACAAGCACTGATGGGGATGACTTGAGAATAAGTTGTCAGGTGCTGGAAATAATAGAACACGTGTTGGTCGCATAGATCCCGTTCTTCGGTCAAGACTTTGTGGTTCTCCTGTGGAGGTTGAAACGGAGAGAGGGTCTGTATCCAAGAACCCGGTGGCTGTCATGGAACGTAGCAAGCGGACGAGTGGCTGGACTTGTACTGGGAAACGCGAACGCGCCACGTCAAAGACGGCCCTGCGAGAAATTCCGTTATGCCATTCAGACTGCCAATACTGACTGCATATTCCGGTGACAGAAGAACTCTCGCTGCGGCCAAACAGGGCTATTCAGACGTCTATAAACCCTTCGAAGTCCGGTATGAGTTCCACTGGTACCAGTTCCACTAGCGCCATAATAAGTCCTAGGTGGCTGTCAGATATGGTCAAGGAAACGAGCACACAGACACGTACCTTTCAGCACAGAACGGAACGCAATGGCGTTAGGATCTGTCACCGTTGATGCTGCTTTCCAAGCCACAGCAGTCACGAACAAGGGTGACTGCGTCAACAGACTATGAAGCAAATTGAGCAGTCCGACTTCCGGCCCAAGACAAGCCTTGCACATCTCTACGTGAGGGGAGTCTTGATCCTTTGAATAAGATCGGTTCTTCTGTAAATGCAGAGAATGAAAGAAGGGCTGATATGTGGACGGGAGAGACAAAATCAACTCGTGAAGGTTCTTGAGCTTCCAGTGAAGATAGGTAGAAGTTCTTGTGCGAAGGGTTGTTTGACAACTCCACCGTTTCACTCCCGACAGTTTCCAATTCCAGCACTTCAACGCATATGAGGATCCATAATGCTGCGCAGTCTTGCTGCAGCTGGGTACTTTCTTCATCAAGGAGCAATGTGGCATTGGCTTGAGTTGACCCCAAGTTCACGTCGTATGCTGTCCGGAAAATCTTCTCAACCAACGGCCCATCGCAGGGTGCATAACCCCACATCACCCAGAACAGCAACTCCAAGAGGACGAGTTGTTCCTTGAAGTTCTGCTTTGCCCATCTCGATGTCGACAGTGGTAATGGCCTGCGCCGCTGGATGAAGGTTGAGTGAGTTTGCCGTTGGGGAGAGGCAACTGTAGCGGAGGGGACGGCATGGCCAAAGCGGAAATTTGGGTTGGTGTTGTTGGATGGGCTGGATGTGGACGTGGGGATGGGACCTTCGAGGAGGACTCGAAGGGGTACTGTGTTCGCTTCTGTTTGGTGGATAAGAGTTTTGTTAGTGAATATCAGATGTGATGAGTAGAGAATATGCACGAACAGGGAGGAGGTTTGCGAGAGACGACGAAAGGAAGTTTCACGAACTTCATGCTTGGATGAGATTAATTCAGAAAAAAATGCAGGGGTAGCTGTGGCGACGGCAAGGTTGTTAGTATTGAGCTCGATGTTGATGGCGATGGGGGACTCACGAAAAGTAAGGTTGTGTTCAGTAGAAAAGGTGCTGTGTACATTCTTCATTGAATGAATGGACCATTGAACGTTGAACCCTTGACCGCCAACGATATCTCGATTGCTATAACTCCTCCTTTGACCGCGTCCGCTAGCGAGGCCACAGCAGGGTGGTCAAGGGAGTTATGCATATGGTTCGAGGGTTTGAAGGCACGGGAGGTTACCATGGTGGGAGATGTCGGGGTGCGTGGGTCTAGCCATAATACAGCTGTGCACTCAGCGAGATTCAATAGAACCTCCCGCTGACGAGCTGAGTTAGAGCTGGAGACGGTGTTCACGAGGGGAATCGGTGAAAGACGGATCCGCTGCAGTTTCCATGGGTAGGATTTCTGCAAGCAGAGTGGGATGTGGTCTTGGCCGTGGTGGTATGTTTGAAGGTTGTTTCTCGTTAGGCTTCTGAACGGCGGGTGGGTGGTAGCAACGAACCGCGTCCGTGAGGCGGGGTAAGGCGGAAAAAAGGAGATTCGGGTCTGGGATGGAAAGGCGTAAGGCAACGAAAACGAATAGACTTATGAAAACAATAGACTTATGAAAAAGTCACCGACCAGATGAGTCGGGACGTTGGAAGCGCGTGTCAAGGGAAGGAAACCATCAAGGTGTGGAATCGAGAACCTCCTCCAGCCAAATTGCACTGCCAGGATTCGGGTTCTTTGCGTACAACTTGAACATATCGCATAGTTTAGTGGGCCAGCGTGTTCCACCTGGCAGTTCCGGGGCCACTTCAGCTGCAGGACGCGTCGAAGTCTTCGAATCACCGTTTGCAGGCAGTCATGGTGGCTCACTTTTCGGGTTTCGGTTTCGTGCGTTAGGTTACCCATGTAAAACTGTTATTTGGGTCTTTCGTTGGGTTCGGAAAGCCATTCCAACACCGCCAGCAACGAAATTGGTGGTTGGAATGTGGTAGGGGGTAGTAATTGCTACAGATTTCATTTGTACGATGAAGTTTAAAAACACCACGGAAAAGGATAGCTGACCTTTTGATAAACTTTTATGACCCACAAATCATCCTGCTGTACTCCAAAAAAACTACGCTGCTGCTTCCGAAGGTCGAGCTTGAGCCCAGGATACGTGAGATGGGAGTTGAGGGTAATTTATCCAATCAGAACGGGAAAGAAAGACGACCATTCAGTTGTGCTGGTGGTAATATCAGCGCTGGTGAGAGCAGTACCACCGTTGTCCGTGACAATGCTGGTGCTCAGGAAGGGTTGGGGTTGGTTGTGGCTAGAGGGTTCATTAGTACGACTTTACGCGGAAAAAACTTAAAACAAAAATGCTTATATCTACCTAGCCCCCCAACTCAACACCCAGCACCTAAAGACCTCTCGCTGGCATGTGAGGTTCGGATTCCTGTTGGTCCACAATCGTTGGACTGCATTTGGTGGTGGAACTGGTGCGGTCACCACCGGCCCAATCGGAGTCTGAACAACTTGCGAGTGAGTCGCTTCGTGTCTGAGTAGGTGTATAACTCATCACAGGTCGTCAGTGTATGGGCCGGAGGGACGGGGAGAAGAAAGGCGGAGAGGTCCGAGAGGGTGCCAGGTGGTGCCTGGTCAGGACGAGGCTGCAACTGAGTATTGATAGTACTGATAAGCAATGGTTGGGATCTCGATAAGATAGTACTCCAGCGGCCAAAGAGGCAATGGACTGTGGCAAACTTCGACAAGCAAAGAACCAGAAAGTATGCACGTATTAGGAAGGTTTCATGAGACCAAGGAACCCTTCTCACACCAGACACGGGACCATCACAAACCTTGTCATGTATCGAACAGAAGTGGGCTTAAAATTCAAGGACTCAGATTCATGGTGGCACCAGTCAGATTAAAGGTTCTCTATAGATAGTGCAGTGCAGCGGAAGAATATATACAACACTCTGTTTGATCCTACCCCCGCATCCTTGTAGCACGAGTAGTACGCGTAGAAGGATCCGGGTCTTGACCACCGCGCTCCAATAGCAAGCGCTGGTCCACAGATAAACGCATCTTCTTCTTCGGCCGTGAGTCACCCTCCTCTTCCTTTTGTTTAACTTGTCCAGTCCGAGAGGCCACCTTTTGCTGGTATGATATCTTGATCTTGATATCGGCCTGGACTTTCTTCGCTAGGACCGCTTTCTGTGTGCCTTTCCTCCTGATCTTGGCTGTGGCTTCAAACTTGTGGAGCCGTCCTACGAAAAAGATGGATACACCTGGGTCCACCTTATTGACCATCAGACTTTGATTCTATCAGTGAAAATCTCGAAGAGGGACTTCAATAAAACTCACACATATTCACCCCTGCACCCGACCAAATCTGCTGTCCCGCAGAAGTCGAGGGGTCCGATTGCACAAACAGACGTATGCTGCGTCTTGAATGATAGTAAGCGCTGCTTCCGAGAAGCCCCATTGATCTGGTGCGTGTCCACATAACGACCCATGCGACGTTCGTGAAGGATGAGAGTGCAATCAGGCTCATCGGTGCGGCTGTCGGGCATAATTGAAAGAGGATCACAATAAAGAACTGAGACGTACTACTGGCCTGTCCACCTATGGTCTGTGACTGACCAGAAATCCGCTTCGTTGATTCGAAACAAGAACGTCTCTTGCCATTTATCGGATCGCGACTTGGGGAACAGTTCAACTTTGTACACATCAATGTCAAGGTGTGGTTTCAGTGAAGTAGGAGCTAAACCACCAATAATTAATCGAGGGAAGACAGACAAAAAAGTGGTATGACTTACAAGCACTGAAGCTGGTCAAAAATGAAACGAGAGGATTTTCGGGCGTCAACTCGGGGACAGCCAGACCATTCGCTTCGCAAATCGATTCCCATGCTGCTGCACTGCCAAATACAATGGGACCTAAGCCCAAAGTCAGCAGCGCATGTTTCACATAGAGCGGCTCAAATGCATCAAATGGTGGCCTCGAATCAAATTGGTGCACCGTAAGGTAGTTCTGGAAAAGTTATAAGATAGAGTATCGAATAAAAAGAGGGTGTCAACGAACGTTGTAATTGTCCACCAAAGTGTCGAGCCTTGCTGGCATGTTGACGCGGTCCTTGCCATAAACATGTACAAAAGACGAATAATCGTTTCGTTGTGTTTTGTGCACAGCTGTCACATAGCCAACCATGTGTGATCGAGTAAATGGCCTGGTAGATATTAGGTATCAGACATTGGTTCCGACCTGAGATAATGAGACGATCACCAAATTTCCTCTTCTGTTCTGTGAGCAACGGTCCAAAAGGCAAGAACGAGCCGTGCCACTCTCGATGGACAGTCGAACAGTTCCGCTTCTGTCAAATCAGGGCCAAAACCTAGAATTTATGAAAAGTTTGAAGCAGCCACCAATATCATTGTCCTACCTGCCAAGAACGATACTTCGCTGGATATATACACACCCAAACCCGCAAATGGAATGAAAAAAAATTCGGAGCCTACGTTGCCTCGTAATACTGCTGTTGCGTTTCCATCACGAGGGGATTTGGTTTGGCGCCGGTGTTCAATCCAGTTGACCAGTTGGCTGCAAAATCCAACATAATCATTAATGACGTCCGCCTTCTGCCAAGGTAGAAGTAATGGCGAAGGGGCCCAATGAATCTACAGACACATCAAAAGAGTTCACTGAGCGGTTTTTTGAACCATACGTTGACAAGCATGTCTATTGAGACGAACGCCATAACATGCCCAGCAAATTGAATGGCAAATGCAATTTTATAGCCACGCAACTGCCACCGTTTATAATATAAGCCCAGGCCGTGGAGATAGACAGAGATGAACCAACTGACCGCTTTCGAAATTGGATATATTCGCTTTTGCCAACATTCAAGCGTGTATATTTGCAGAGAGGTGTGCTTCAGCAGCTGGATTTGCAGCCAATACGAGCGTCCTTCATTGTCGACGAACTCTAGAATGACGCACCGCCCACAGAGTACCGAACCTCGGAGCGTGAGGCCATGAGTGAAGATCGAAGTAGTGGTACCCTGGGTGGTAGCATAGAGAGGTGGAAAGACGGTGGTAGTGGAATGGCCCCTCTGTGTAGTATCGTCTGAGGGAACGGAATATACGAAGCCGTACCGAGCTCGATGCTTGCGACCCTCCGCTTGGAGGGCCTCCTGTACCTTGTCTGTGGCGTCGATGAGAATGTCATGAACAACAAGGTTGTGGGGGTGTTCCTTTTGTTGTTCTAGTATGAACGCGCGCGCAGTCAACCCGGAGATGCGGCATTCAGGAGCTTCTGGCATGCCAGTTGGGAAGCAAAAAGGTGAACCAACCAGGTAGGCGACGGAGCCATATAAGCGAGCTCCCACGACGTGCAATTCCCTGAGGGAAAGGAATGTGCTTGGAATTTGGCGCTGGGACGCAAGGGCGATTCAATGTGATTAATCCTTACAACAACCACGGTAGGGCCCAAACTTATCTTCCAATTTTGCCTCATCTCGTCCACCAGAGAGTGAAGGGGAAAGGCCGGCACAGGATTTGTGACTCGAGGCTGTCAACCCAAACTATGTCGATACGGGTAGGACGAGCTGCGTACATCTGAGCAGAATTGTCGAAGGGGGTCAATTCGTGCTGAAAGCTCATACCACGTTCTATAGTATCGCCATCAACAAGCGCGATTTTGCGCAACTTCCTTGTCCCGAGACTTGTTTCCTATGAGTGCATCAGCTGGCAGATACAAAGGGGCATGCCTAATGGCGGCTTACATAGTTCGAACGAGTGCAGCCGGAGGATCGAACTCACTTCCTTCTGGTAAGTGTCGGGATCTCTTCCCGAATTGACCTCGAGTAGCGTCCAAGAACGCCCCGAGCTCCGAAGCAAGAACTCTGAGAATCAAATTATAGGGTACGTGTGGAGCGTAAAATAGGAAGACCGGCGCTTGTAGATCGATGAACGTGCACACGTCTGCCAGGCGTTGGCACGGAGGGTGGTAGGAATCGGGATCTCGCGGTAACCCAAGCCGGATAAGATGAAGATAAGATAACGCTCCCAGTGCACGTGCAGCCCTTTTTCGCGCACTGTCGCCGTTGGAGTCCGGACGCCATTCAACGCTCTCTCCACTTTTCCTTGATCTGTTTAGACACCGACAATGTTTTATCGAAGATATTTATTAACTCAATCAACTAATGCTTCCGATCCCGATGACTTGAACAAATGAAAGCTACCTACCTTAGATATCCCGAGGTTTCGTCAATCCACGGAACGCAGAGTCAATTTCCCACTTTCCTTCCTACCACCACATCTCCTGCTGGTCTCCCTCTCGCTCACGAGCACCTACGCTAGCTCGACTAAACTCAGTCCCTCTACGACGAGCACATCGATATATGTCAGATAATCAGCTTCTGGACGACCTGGACTGAATACAGTTGAGTGGCATTTATCGGAGAACTGGACGCATATAGACGCGTATCTCGTGCAATTTATCAGCCGCTAACCATATCCATTTAGTTACTCAGAACGGCACATAATGAGTCCCACATCCAACAAGGAACAGCATATACGGACAGTTGCGACGAACCACAACATATCGTCGATTTGGCCAGACACAATACTGTAACAAAAAGCTGATCGGGACTGCAAGAAATAATAGGTGCTGTTTCCAGTTGGGACTTGTGCAGAGTTCATATTGGAAGAGACCCGGACGCGATGGGGAAAAGATTCGTCCTTCACCTTTCTTTCTTCTTATTTCATTTCACATCACGACGCATTGAAGTAGATCGACACGGTTTATATTGTCTGACACCCACTAACGTACTCGTTTCATCATTTAGAACGCGTACAAGCTCTGAACGACCTCCACAACGCGAAATGGGCGCATATACAGTATTCGACACCCACATATATCGACACCCGTAACTTCTCTGACGAACCATAGCACCAACTGAAGATGTTCAGCCGGTTTCGGAGAACGTCGACGAGGGCGCTGGGGACTTGGGCCGAAAAGTGGGGACGGCGGTCATGTGCTAAGAAATTGGCCGAGAATTGTACGAGCAAGGTTTTCTTCTCGTTTTTAAATCACTTGTGCGTATTAGGCTGCATATTGGAAGCACCTTCGGCGGGATGGGCAAAAGGTATGTTCCCGGCAGCCTTTCGTCTCGCTCTAGACTCATCTGATGGTGCAGCGTTGGATAGATGATAGTAAAAACATCTCAACGAGAGGGGGTGTTTCCTTTTTGCAACATACATGTCCTGAAGCGAACTAACAACTGTTTTTAAGCCAACTTCCTTTCGGTATGTCCCTCTCGCCTTTCCAATACCTCGCTGACTCGCAGCACTAGGCGAAAGTAGACACATCTTGTCATGAAGGCGACTTGAGCGTGGACGCGGACGTGGGATGCGAAGGAACAATGGGCAACTGGCAGATTGTGGCTGGGTAGCGAGCAGGAAAATATGGTTGAGTGCGTTGAGTGCGCCGTCTGGCGGAAAATGGAAGAGGCCGACGTTTGGACTCGAAACGAAGCAGAACCGAGCGCAAATACGCGGAACCCAATGTATTTTTATGCACTAATTAAACTACTAATTAACCATCTAACTGGTACTGCAATTAGCGCAAATTTCTGTCCACACGGACATCTTCACAGAGGCTCCGCTGAAATCCGCTCAATCAAATTCGAGCGGATTTCAGCGGATTCCTCCGGGGCCGTATTGACTGGGGCATGAATCACAGCGTCTAATCGTAGATAGCACTTAGTTCTGCCAAGTGTGGGCCTCTTTTGGTACGAAATAGGCCTATCAGGCTGTTTCCCCAACATTATATCATACCTAATCGATCTGGGTCGTGACTTGTAGCGGGATCCAAGCGACTCCGAGTTAAGCCCTCTTCACAGCAACACCAACACCTCCATCTTGGAAACAATCACCCGCCTTTCCCCGCTGCTGAGCGCCTTGGAGTCAAACCCTCTCCACATCAGCACGCCAACCCCACCACCTTCCCCCCACCAACCACCAGGGGGGGGCATATCTCGGTGGAGGTTAGATCAGAATTTTCGTGTTTTGGCCTGTTTCTATTCACTAGATTTGGGTAGCTTTGTGTCCGCAGAATGATCACACCTGCCATATGACGGGACTTCTATCCGCATACGAGAACTAACATCAAAATACGAGGAGTAGATTTAACTGGCTGATGACGGCCTTGCTCACAAGCCTGAAGTCCCCCAAGGAGGTTGTTTCTATCCGCATTACAGATCAGACCTCAGATACGGCACCTAAAGTTGGCGTCGTCAATAGCATTTCTATATGCACCACGATCGAACCTCACATTCCTTAAAGGGCCACACACAAATAAGTAACGGGAATACTACCTGTATCACATTGAGTATTGTGCAGTGTCTAACTACACATAGATGCTACAAGTAAATGCAATGATCAATCCTTGTTATCAGTATCCTCATCTGAATCATCTGAATCATCTGAATCAACAATGTCCACGTCAACCTTAAGCTTGTCAGTTTTGAGTGCTGCCACAGCATCTGCCACCTCCTCGACGTGTTGGGAGAAGGTGGAATAGAGTCTTTGTGCATCTGCGGCGAGTGTTGCTACCATAACTGGATGGGCATCACTGGTTGCAACATCTTTCTGCGTGATAGCGTAGCCAGCAAGTGAAAAGACGATGTGGGTCTTCGGGATTCGCACAAAGGTGCTACTAGAGAGTTCGGGACATGACGGAGAGGTGAGGACCGGCGAATTGAATCTGAAAGGGGTATAAAGCTGTAGGTAGACGAATGACGGCTGGCCTGCACTCGTAAGCACATAGACGACCACGCTCCTGGAACGTACGCATATCCCAGAGTAGTTGGATAGACCAAAGGGGAACACGATAATCTGGATTGTCTGCAGCTTGAAGACTTCGAGCTCCCAATCGTAATGCACGACTGAAGCTTTCGTCAAGAGCTGAGAGGTGACCAATGATGTTTAAAAGGAATTGGCGTAAAACTGTGATATCGCCTGAGGATAGTGGAACATCGATGGTTGGAGGCCGTTTGCTATAGATTGGTTTGGGTGGTGAAGCGCTATTATGGTCCATAGAAGAGAGCAGAGTAAGGAGTTCCGCAACCGTCGACGTGCGTGGAGGTGGTAGAATGAGATCTCGGATACCGTCTGGTATAAGACGAGCCTCCTTTCTTTGGCGCTGATAATCATCATCCCCAGTCAAACTCTCAGCGGAAATCTGCATAAACTTGCGGAAAAGTGGGCGAGGCGCCCATTAATATGAGCGCCTCGCCCGAAAAATGTCCTTGTGAGCGTAAATCTGCGAATGGATCCGCTATCGTTTTGACTGGGCATCATCTCCGATAGACACCTTTGGTAGTTGTGGAATGCATTTACGGCTAATAAACCGCATGACACCTCCATCGGCTTTGGTGTGCTTGGCCTTGGAACGCTTAACTTTGCGATGACCAGAACCACCACCAAAAAGCCGCATAGCAACTGGTGTCTCGTCTTGAGGCTCGGGAGGTAGTGGTATATATCTGGGCAAAGGCAGTATCGTGATATTCGCATTAACAATCTGACGACAACGGTCGAGTCTTAAATGCGAGAAGTGGTCTCGGCGGTAACGAAAGCGCCAAAAAAGCCGCTCAGTTGGAAGGAGACCTGGAAAGAAGTGGACAACTGTGATATATTTATAAGGGACGAAACGGTGATAAGAAAGCCAAAGAACTCACCAAAACACAGAACCAGAGGGAGAAGATCAAGTTGGACGGTGATCACAGATAGAATGATGTCGAAAGATGGTATAGTTGATCCAGCCTGAGTAGATCGTAAAAGATTGAGGTATATGACACATCCAAATGCACTGCTGAGTGAAAGGGCGAGGAGGGCGACAGATACAGCAAGAAGCTGGCCCCAGTGATTAAGAACTGACAAACGAGTGGGAGGGTGTCAGGGTGTATAAACGGTCGTAATCGACCTTGACAACGATTAGTTCAATATAAAAAGGCATAGGAAAGATGAGCAATACCGGGGATATGAGGCATATGATCTGTGTAAACGATTGTGGTTGTTATTCGCAATGGATAGGGTGAGGGACACTGGGGGGTTCTGTCGTATGGTCCCTCGCCGTTATATGTCGGGTTGAATTGCTTCATTTTTGGTTTCGGATCATGCAAAGGGCTGGTGCTTGACTAGCTTGACTGGTGGCGCTACGAGTTTGGCGCTAGTAACATTTGAACCGTTCCTTGTACGAGTGGCGCGATCAGCATCCATACTAGCATTCTTTGGTTGTTCGCGGAGTTTTGCTCGTACTAAGCGCCCGCAATGATCGAGGATGCACCTCGTGGATTGGCAGACACAGGACTATACAGTAAAACTGTTAATTTGGTTAGCACAATAAAGCCGACTAACATACCTTATGATGGTCCTTATCCTCAATTTGGTTCCATTGAAATTCTGAGAAAGGCCCAATTCGAATCTAGGTATGCCCAAAGGTATGCCTGCCAAAGTAACGGGCAACTGGCATCACGATTCAAAGCAGACCTTGTCTAACAAAGTACTGAATCTAATGAAGGTATCAAGCAATGATAAAAGATGAGGGATATCGTTCAAACCTTTTGTTGTGTCTTCGTGTAAGACCCTCAGCACCTCCTCACAGCTAAGGAAAGGCGTTACGGGAGGTGACTACGTCACGCAAGATTGCTCAGGTGTGAAAATGAGTGTCCACTAAATCGCGAGTGAACTTTCAGTCGGTCTGTGGGCCAACTCACATTAGAATCCACCGGACACTTGTTCAGCAGCTCTCCCTGGCAACTTTCGAGCGCCCAACGTGTCATTGTTCGGCCTTATCTGGCCGTTTGTTCTCATCAGCCTCGTCATTGGCCCAAGTTCGGTGGACTCAGGTCCCAACCATGCGAGCCAGAGCAATCACCACGCTTCTATCCGCATACGGCCGGACCCTTGATCGAACCTCCCGGCCGACCACCCACTTCTATATGCACTCGCTATCGAACATTAGCCTGGATACGAGGCGAGTCCTATGTGCATACGATCGAACATAAGAGGTAATTTTAGGCAGTTTATATATGCAGACGGATCTAACATCACTCGGCATATGCCCCCCCTATCTTACCCCAACGTGGATTGCCGCTCACGCCGATGGTCCTGACGGTGCATATGAAGCTGAAAACCTGAGGTATGTTACGGTTTTTCCTTAGGCTTCGTTCGTACAGCAATTAAACGGTACCAAAGCTGCTGCCGCCACGGTATTACAGGTAAGTCGTCACCATGCCGATGCATCCAACTCTTTTTCATTGCTAAATGAACTCTTTTGGTCGTTACTTTCCGACTTCAGAATGCTTGACCCCCGGACTGGACCCAAAACTTCGTCACCAGCTGCGCATCGCTCCATATCGCCACCCTCTCGCTTTCAAGTGTATTCACTCCAACATCGCCTCGGGCACGACGATTCTATGTACTTAAAACCGGCAAGGTGTCTTCTTGCCACCAAAACCTCGAGACCACACCCCCTATCCAATTTCGCAGTAATTCCACACACGAGCACACCTTATCCGCCCTCTACGTCGTTGGGACTCGAAACACGCTTGGTGGAAGGACTTGTAGTTTTTTTTTGGTCACTCGAAAGGGAGGAAATGGCCGGGCCGGTGAAAGTGGATTTTGATCGAGCTGTAGTATCATGCTTAAATCGAACGAAATCACATCATTTCTATTCTGCCACATTTTGTTTGATTTTAGTCAAATTTTCGGGAATTGACCAGGCAAGCAGACATCAGACCACTTTGTCAATTTTGGTTGATTTTTATTCGTACGCAAACGGTCAGTAATCGAGGTGGAATGAGTCATTCCCGAACTTCGATTTACACGTCGTTTTCCGTTTCTAATCTATTAAGTGATCGTACCCTCACTTCCCCCCCGGACTCGGATTTGCCAGGCATTCAGCCGTGGCCCATTTGCTAAGTATAGCTGATGTTAACGTTGGCTTCTTCGAAGCCGGAGATGTATATAGTATATGTTGTTTCAGAACATGAAAATATGACTGCTATTGAACTGTATTAGTGCGTTGTTCTAATGCGATAATAATAAGAAAAAAAGAACCGGCGAAGTGCATGACGGCTTGGGTTCTGCGCAGAGGGCGCAGAGTATGAAAACCTCACGAGGTCGTGAACATGCGAAACGCACGAAGGCTTGAGAACAAACCTCGTGAGGAATGAGTGCGGTGGTCACTCACACGGAGAGGTCTCACAAAAGCATCTTCCCATCAAACCTTGAGGTGAGGGGGGTTAATGGTGGTATACTTATAATTACCACTGTGCTGCATGTCCAAGGCCTCGACGAAACAGGCACTGAAGCCGGCCTCCCTTTGGGCAAGTCCCTTTGGTCAAATTATTAGGATTTCTCGGAAAAAGGTTGTACGCACTTTTTTCTTCAGGATGCTAAACCCGTGGTGCTGATAATATGGGCGCAACGCGGCAGCCATAGAACCTACAACGTCGCAAGACTTTTCATACATTGCTTGATATAATTCGAGGAGATCAATGTTGGTTTGAACGTCGGGTTCTTCGGGAGGTTGGACTGCGACGGTGCAATTTGTCTGGTCAAATCTGAATCGTGCAAATCCATGAACTGACCACCTGAGATGTCTTCCATATTAGCCATACCAGCATCCAGTGGTGGTTCTAGTTGCCGGTACGTTTGGTATCTCCTTGCTGTACAACTTCGCCACCCAGCCTTTTCTTTCCTGTGCGAGGTTTTGAGTTGATATCATAGGTTTGCCTTGTATACAGTTGCCGATTCGAAGGTGTCATGAGACGCCCCAACATTGAGTCCTAGCAAGTGACAAGATTACGAAGGGTTATCTTAGTGGAGATTGGTCTGAATGTTGAATGACTTAAGTACCTGGTCAACAGCCTCGCGAGGTGCTCTCCGTGTGGTAAAACCATCGGACGTCACCGATACATACCAAGTGGCTCGAGAGGTTCTGAGACGTCCGATGCACGTGAGAGAACCTCGCAGACTCTCGTGGAGGAAGCTATCTCGTTGCGACGATCTCACAATGATGTCGCTCACCATGACGTTTGGACGATGAGCACCTGTCGGTGTTCGGCAGAAATCTCGTTAGCCTCGTCAGCTTATATGATGCAATTCTCGGTGGACTCGCCGTGGATTGCCAGATTGGGAATCTTCATGTCTGGCCATTGTGGCGTGCTGCTTTGCGCACCGGTTGAAGCCTGTGTTGGAACTCCTGCTTTAACAAAATGGTAGGCCACAACTGGTCAGTTAAATAAGCTAGCATTACATCATTGCGACAGCACACATAGATATGCGCAAACCAAAGCGAGGAGCGAGGGACAAGTAGACCTAAGCGCTAAGCACTTAGCCAAGAGCATATCCGGCATCACGATACGTTCTGTGATAAGGGGATTAGCAACTGGAGGTTAACGTTAAGACATAGGGTTGAAATTGCGAGGAATTGTCGAGGAACTGACAAGAGGTTAGGAGATGACAACGTCCAAGTTAACCACTTGGCGGCTAACTTATCCTATTAGTACGCGCAGGACTCGGTCTGGAAGCCACAGATATGGAGTCCAAGATGCTCTGCGATCCTCCTAAACCTCGCAAGGGAAACCTCCTGGACATTTATTTGCAATGAGGGGTATCGACGTCCGGATCTAAAAATAGAATACTCACGAGCTTGGGCCTGGGTTTGCTTGGGCAAGTCAAACCCCCGCTTTGGCTGTGAGAACCTCGTCGCCGGAGGTGTCAATGGTGCGGGGAGGAACCTCGCGTGAAGGCGTCGTCAAACCCTCCTTCAAAGTATCTCCAACTCCACTCATAAACTGCCTCAAGCTACCAGCTTCAGCAGCTAACAAACTAGACCAGGTCCATGTAGATTGAATGCAGACGAATTCAATACCGCTCGTTGCAGTAGTAGAATTGGAGTTTGAGTTCGCACTGCCAGTGGAGTTATTGGGATTTGTGAGCGACCCAGTGGAATTGATTAAAGTCGAACCAGTTGGTCCTGTACTTCCGTAATGAGCACGGTGAGCTTGGACTTGAAGTGAATGCGTATGATACCTATGTAGGGGTAAAGAGGTTATAGAGGTAAACACACTATGATAGAACATACGAGAAGGAGGCCCCATCATCCCGGTAATAGCACCGGAAAGTGGTGTGATAGGCGAAGCTATTGTTGAAGTTGCTGAACCTATATTTGAACCGGAAAGTAGCATAGAATTAGTGACCACTCCCCACTTAGAATGGGAATGGGTGGGGATGACCCCCCATCCGACTTGATCCCATCAGGTGTGGGTTCAAAAAGAGATTCGGAGTCAAGTTGAGGAATGTGTTACTGCCGGGTGTCCGTTCGAGGATTGGACTCATAATTCCAATTCCATGACCAGTGTTGGAAGTCATTGTTCCAAGACCACCACTAACGCTATTATTCCATTGAATCAAACCTTTTCAAGTCTGATATTCGACGGCAACTTCGTTAGCACTGAGGTAATCCTACAGGCAACATCGTGAGCTCCCATTCACTCTGGGAAAACGATCAAAGAAGAAAAAACGCACTCATCCTGCAAGGTCCGATTCCCCTCTTCTTTATCTCATTCCCTCCTCACTTTAGCACTCCGACTCCCACTAGCATTATCTCACTTCCCCCTAGGATGAGGATTTGCTGTCCGAGTTCAGGTCTGCGGGGTGAACCACCATTTTCCAGGCGATCGGAATTGAGGCATGCTGCTTGTGAGTCAAGCGAAAAGATTGTCTATCGAGCGCTTCCCGAGCCGGCATCTGCGTCTGCTAAATGACAATGAGTGTTGTGCTCGCGTCTAAATAATCGCCGACGTACCACCACCATTGGCCCTGCGTCATCCCAGAGTTCCTGGACCACTATAGCGAGGTTCTGACCGGGGCCAGGTGCTCGGGGCCGCACGGGATTCGGACCTACGGAGGTCCCTGTAGAGGTTGACCAGGATGTCCCAAGCCCAGAGGCAATAATTCTTGATTTGGTACGGGGAATTGCACGGCAGGAGAGGCTCTCTTGTTGGCGGCGGGAGGAGAAGAATCACTTTACGTGTAAGAGCGAGCGATCAGAAAAATATCGGGTCTAGATCCAAACACTACACACCTCTTCGAAGTGCTGCTATGTTGAGCTCGCTGTTGCTGGCTGTTGGGACTGTGTTACGCTTTTCAAGTTTCGTATGGATTTGCAGACACCGGATTTATCTGCCAGTGATTGATTTTCGAATTCAGCGTCGAGACAATGATGTCGGGCGTTAGGATCCTTACATGCTCGAAACCCTGGATTTGCAACCAGTACTAGGGTACCTGAGGGGAAGGCGTCGTCAGTTCATGTTCGTTGGGGCGTAGATCACTTGACAGGCCTACTAGCATCATGTGCTGTCAGTAACGTCCAGCATAGTTAGGTCATATGTGATGCAATACATCCCAGGAGTTGGGATTGAATATGAAAGACTTTGACGACGGTCCATCTAGATGGCCATAGAAGGTTGACCTCCAAGTCTAGCATGGGGAGGGGGTCGTACAAGTACAACACGGAACTCTCAACTGCACAGAAGGGTTGTAAGCAGCATAATGAATTCATGATGTGCATACACACGCGTCAAGTACTAGAAAAGTGAATCAGTACGAAGACACGGTGGAAGAAGCTGAACTGACCTGGTTGAATCGAACCGCGTTGGCAATCACGGAAGTCAGGTCGTCTTCCATGGGGACGGGCACAAGCAATGGTGAATATTGGAATATCCATCGCCTCTCTATAGGTCCAAGATATTCGCCTGACAACTTGGTCAATTAGGGGTCTTGAGGGCTAAATTGCTACCTATTGCCTACACCTGCATGTGCTAAGCTTTACACCTAGAACGCGCGCACGTCAAGTCGGCGTACAGTACTCATCGGAGTTGTCATTCCCTCTCCCATATGAGCCAGAACAGGGACATCTGCGCGAGCGGTGGCAATAGAATTTGCTTCCGTCCAGGATACACTGTTATGTACCCATGGAAAGCTCAGAGTATTCCGCAGGCGCAAGCGAAAGAAACTGTCCACGTGTCGTAAGTACTTCACCATCATTCTGGACGAAAACCAAGATGGACCTCACCGAGATCCCATGAACGTCCGGCTGTGACCTACGTGACGAATTAGCTGGCTCGACTCAACGCAACCCACAACAAGTAAGACTGACCATCTATAATACAAAAGACGAAAGTCTTGTTCTCGCGCTTTCATTGGCTGGTATTCACCTAAATCTGCTCTGAAATGACTCTGATTGGTTGTCGCATTCGATCATAGTCTCCGGATGAGCACGGGGCCATTCTTTACGGAATACCTGTCCGATTGAGAGCCAGATGGGCCAACGATCACGAAGGTCAAGTGCGCCGTGAGGAGCCAACCAAAGGTTGGCGACGAGCGGCACTATATAATCTTTATGAAAAACTAACCCAGATATTAGCAAAACCTGGCTTACTGTGGCCGTGCATAGCACGGCTTAGCGCTAGTGGCCAATAATAAGTACAAACCTTGCTTCCAAAGTTCTCGTTGGTTCCAGCTGTCGCCTTATTCGAAGTAGTGGCACACTTCTTACCCAAATACGGCTATCACGCCATTCATAGAATCTCGGCGAGGTCCACCTAACAAGCGACAGTCAACCGTATAGAAAAGCCCGTGCATCACCGGTGTAAGGGGCATAGCTGCTAAATTTATACCTGGACCGGGGGGACTTGGGCGGGATCTCGGGCTGAATATCGAGCTCTGTTAGCATAAGACCTCGATATCACAAATTACCCACCTGCTACAGCACCCCAAGACCTTGTTCAAGGTGAGCGGGCGTTGTCCGACCAGGACCTCCATGCCGCCTGAGATGGGCCGGTATCGACTGGGTGTTCTGGCACAGTATTCCAAGCTGCTCATCGAGACTACAGTTGCTACTGGTAGCCAACCGTATCTTTATCAGGGTAGCTGAGGACTGAGAAGAGACTTCGTCTAGCATGTCCTGCGTGAGATCGGGAGTCGCGCGTCGAGGCCCGAGGATACAGTGCTATCCTGACGTGTATAGCCTGGTGCAGTTTGCATAGCTTCAACTCGACGTCATAGATCTGACGGTCTGTGGTTAAGTCGGTGACGTCTGGCCAGGCCACCGCGACCTCGCAAGGCCTGAAATATCTGAAGGCGATCACGAGGATGAGCTGAATCTTTTGATGATGTATTAGTGGCTCGTCAACATTTCTGAGAGTCTGCTTTCGTACGACTCACCAACATTGACATCCAGGCCAAGCACATCCCGAGGTGCTGTGAAAATATAATTTGTGTACCATATCTGAAAAGATTGATATCAGGCACACGGGTTATTGCCCTGCTGGAGTCGGCTTAGAGGTCGCCAAAATTAGTCCAATGTACAAGCAATCGTTATTACTGCAAAAGGGATTACCGAACGGAAGAGATGGAAAGCTGAATGATACCAGCACATACTCCTATAGTCCCGAGCGTTGAAACTCTGCTTCAACATTTATGTTGATGGCATTCATAACATGAACTCGTGTTTGATATGCTTGCTCGCGGATGTGTAGGACGACAGGGCTCGCGAATATGGAATACATGATCCCATCGAAGCTAGATCGGCAATTTGAGACGTGAGGTTGATTATATATTCAGATAAAAAGACAAACCTTGCTAGTAAAGCGATGTGGTCTGGCTGAAAAGACGAAGACGGTTAGGTAATCAGAAAGCCTAAGGGCGCTCACAGGAAGCTTCAACTTCAGTAAGGCGTTGAGCCCAGAAAGTGCTACCATAAACAGATAATATCTTACGCCTAGGTTTTATAGTTTTAGTGCCAAAAAACGGTTAGAAATAATCTTGATTGGCGGACATAGGATCGACCTAATGAATATTCAGTGTTCAGATGAGAACGTTGTGCGTTTCTCCGTTGATTCGGATGCCCAGCATTGTTCTCTCCGAGTTTTCGTATTCCCCTTTTGCGGTAGGTGGCGACGATGGAGTTCTGACATGGCATGAAGCTTTGAGTTCGACAAATAGGAAGAAGCACGTACCTTTTCTGCTTGCGCTAGAGCATTGACACCCCTATTCCCACAGCATATTTCAACTTTGAGGGCCGTTAACACTGCTGGCAGATGTTGCAACTCTATATTCACACCCTGCTCCTGTGTCGTCATTCTAACCGTTTGGCCAGGAGTAGCCATGCGACTAGGTGGCCGACCAACCTGCCGGAAAGTCTGTGCAGGGTCCTACTTGGACGTTAAACCAGCATCGGCCGTTGAGTTCTTGTTGGAACAAAGGGAGGGCGAGCCATAAGCCGAGAATCGAAATCGCTTTGGAACTTCGCCAATGCGGTCGCCAGATATGCCGCCACTCTTTACATTGAAGTTCATATGTCAACCACGGCATCTATTTGAAGTCCAAATCCGACCATGCGCATTCAATCCTGTCCTTTCGTTTGCAGCGGTCCCGCCGGTACCTGGTGCTTGTTCAAGTTCGCCTTTGCTATCAAAACCAAGGAGAGCATAGACTGACCTTCAAGCTTTGACACGATGAACCTCATCAGCAAGTTCTTCGTGAAGCTCTCACTCGTATTGCTGGATAGTGCCTCTACATCTCCTGCAAGGATAGCCTTGACCATCCGAGCCTTGACTTCTTCGCATCGGTCAACCTCCATCTTCCCAACCCCCATCTTGGTATTGTGTGATGCAGAGGCCTTCTCAAATCCCTTCCGCTGACTTCTGTCATGGTTATAAGTGATATATTAGATGTGAGAGTGACAATGCGACTTACCAAGACGATGGAGTTCGCCATCGCGTTTGCGAGCCCGTGGTTGCTGGTGGCGTGGTTTTCGACTATCACATCGTTTGGTGACCTTGGTGCGCACTGCGCAAGACCGTTACTTCGTAGTGCTCAGCGGAACGCCACCGCATAACAGGGCAAATTTGTGTGCCGGCGTTCCTAATTGGTTTAAACTGTGAGCTCTTCGCCAACTCACCAATGTTGTCGAATGAACACAAGCTGTGTCGTAGATTCCCACCCTAAATACTCTCAGTCAAGCATCCACATCAATGTCACACTCGCAGAACAACAGGACAGGAACGATGGATTCAACAGCATACCTTATCATCGGCGATGACGAAAGAACGACTCCGTTGTCTCTCAGCAAGTTGACACAACAGGTGCGCGTAAACGACACCCCTTGGTGAAAAGCCCAGATGATGAGTTATAGCAAACACACAGGAGGAAAACTCACTTTATTACAAGACTTCCGACTGCTGCATAATCTAGATGAAATGTTGACAACAACACACCCAGCTGCAGAACCAATGTTTGAGGACCAGAGGTTGAGCTAAACGTAGACACAAAGAGCACGTTTGAGGCGAAAAAGAAGAAGGGATCCAGGTGACGGCGAGGCAGGGATTTTCCGAAGTTTTCCGCATAGATGTCGTCAGATATTGAGACTGAAATTCAGTTACGTGTCGATATCACCTGGCTGTAGCCCTATTTAGAGGTTTCCGGAACGTGGCGACGTGTGCTGTTGCAACATTATCGTAAGAGTGACAAGCATCTGTGGGAGGACGATGGAAGACGTTCGGCTATAACCAATATTCCTCAACCACATCCCGAGAGAGGGCGAGATAGTTGACCGAGCATAGAAGTCCAGACCTGAGAGAGGATACCAGCACCGGTGGAAGAATTGGAGTGCGGTGGAGCCTGATATGATGGTCAACATCCCATCGATGCTAAGACGTTGCGATGCCGTCTGTTGTTGGCTGAAAGATGCACCATGTCACGATGCTGTCGAAAAAAGAACCAAGTCAGCACTCGGAAATGTGGCGATGCGAAAGATAAGAAGGAAAGGCAACAGTGAAAGATCGGCGAGGGCGCGTTTATGTGGATGCCTAGAGTCGGAACGGGCGATATGATCAAGCAAGAACAGCCCTCGACAGGGGCCGTCGTAGGACGAGAGTATCACGCGATTATATCCATTAAAACGGGCACATCAGAGGCGGGGAAGTCAAGATCAGATTCCACGGTTTACCCCTCTGGATTAAACACGCCAAACTGCGTGGATGGGTTTGAAGTGCCGAAACATCATCGCAACACCGCTTGTCCCAAGGTTGGCAAGAGCGCCTTCGATAATATCGAACTGAAGCTAATGGGGAAAAAATCAAACATCATTCCCGAACATGATCTTCGTATCTCGTCTCACCTCGTTTGAAAGAAATCAGGATAAAAAACAGACAGACAAACAAAACACAGACGCAGACAGACATAGACAGAAAAACCACGAAAGATTTTTGCCTGAGGTCAGCAAACGGTGTTTGCCGCCGAAAGCGCGGGACATGCCGACCATAATAACTCTGTGCGGCTATGCCTCACACATCAACGAGTCCGTTTTATAAACGGACTCTCGACGGCTCGAATTTTCGGCTGGATGAACTCCCAACAGGCCTTCGGAAGGGCTCATCGCGCCAGAAGTTATATCTAAACACCTGATGCGTACTCCAGGTAAACATAATTCAACGTCTTTGGCCTCTTATCCCTACCTCGTACGCCCACTTGTTATACTCAACACAAGTGGCTGCGATCGTCTCGTCTGGTTGCCGCCCTTCAATCCGACCAGTCAAGAGCCCAATAACACTTTGTCAGCGGCTACCGTAAGTTATACCCCACTTCGTGACCCTTCACTCGCCTCACTACTTAGTTCGTGATGTAGAGCTTGTTCGTGTCCAGGTCCAGATCACCCAGGTCCAGACGACAGTTGCGGTCGTAGCGCATGCAAATTCGGCATCTTCGACGCTGAGAAAGCCAAGGACAATGATATTGGACGCGTCTTTTCCCAATCATGTCAGTTCGCGCCCTTTTCGCGATTACGTCTGTAACAACTCTTCAAACGACAAATGACAAGTGTTTTCACATTCAAAAACCAACTGGATACCACATGCAAGAGCGAATTTATACTATGGCAGAGCGATACAATCAAGTGTTAGTGGGTCAACGAGATTGCCTTTGGATCTGTTCCAAAAGAGGGGAAAGGCGTTCAAAAACCTAGGTCAATATTTACTCAGTGCTCGCCGCCATATTTCTTCGTTCTAATGCACATATGTTCAGGTTTTGAATGGGCTGATCACGATCCACGTAACCCTGAGGATAGATGTGTCAGTGGCCATCGCGTTAGCCCTCTGGCTGTTGGACCTGGTGCTGTAGGGAGCGGTTGATCAAGTCTCGTACTCGAAGAACCCACGGCGATGATTTTTCACATCTCGCCTACCTCCTCTGGCTTTTTCCCCGCCCCTTTTCTTCCTTTGGTTTCTGCAATGGATCGATATTGGCTAACACTATCTTACTCCGACCTGGAGTTATATCGCCATGAACCTTTGGCCTTACCCCCGATTTTGTCGTGTCGATCTTGTCCGTGCTCTTCCATCTTTTGTTTCTCTCATCGTCTATGCGCTCAACATCAACTAACCTACCGTTTTTAAGCAGAACACTGGCAAGCGTCCACCACCTCCAATGTCCTCGGATCTGTTCCTCTTGCAGGAGTTACTGCTTCAATCCAAAATGCCACCTACCCTATACAATCTACAGTCAGCACCGGATCCGATGACTGTGAAGGCGGCGACGAAGGACCGGGGAGGGACGGCACTGCCGATGAAGACGGGGACAGCGAAGGGACCGAAAAGGTGAAGACCAAGAAGACCAAGAAGCATACATCGGCGTCGACAACGAGGGTTATGCAGCCGACGACGAGAAAGACTGATGATACCGTAAGTCATCGTTGACCTTTGTGACGGCTTTCATTGCGTTGACTCTTATGACGTGCCATAGTTGTAACTGCTTCATCATCCCGACTTATGTAGCCTCGCGTAGACTTTATGGTCGCACTTTTCAACCTACGATCTCCATACTCTGAGAACAGTGGTACCAGTTCCTTTCCTCTTTTGTTATAAGTTAAACATTTCGGGCATGGCTCTCATCATTCTGGTAATTTCTGCCACTTTCCATACATGTTCCCCATGCACTGATGTCATTCAAATTTCCCAGCCCATCAAAGGCAGTATTACGGGTTCTTTTATCAACCGGATACACGACGAATCTATTGATCACATGTGTTGAGGTTGTATTTTGTATTCTGTCGTGTATGTTGTTGAAATGCTAATCGGGAACAAATGGTCCACTCTAGCCACCCAAGTCCGAATCCGTGCGCTCCTTTCGTCTTCTGTCTCCCAGAGCACCTCGTTACCCTCGTCACATTTCCTCCCCTTCCTTTCACCTATATAATTGCTCGTTCTGTCCTTAATCCCCATCCAAAACAGGCAGAGGGGTTCCGTGGAAATTTGTCAAATCCGCGGTTTTACAGAGCGGGATGGCTCGCAGTCAAAAAGATTTTCGGTTTTAACAGAACGAACGGAACGGCGCAAGATTCTGTCGAAGTGCGGAAGCTGGGCCAGCATCCATTCATCTTAGATAGGCTTGTATATTTCGTAGTCCACTGTTCAATTCTATCACGTTCGTTCAAACCGTTGCATTCCATGGTATCCGACGCTAGGGTACAATTCTATCAATCTTGTCGCTTTGGCTCATTGCCCTGTCCCATTCCAGCTTTTCGATGCTGCATTGCTCGAATTTGTACTATCCCGTACTATTCCATCTCCGACCGTTCCACCCCCCTAGTATCCCGCTGGTTCAGTTCGGTTCCATTCATCGCGTCCCTTGAAAGCTTAAAATGCACTGTTTGAACCAGAGTTAGCATGATCCTGAGCCATGAGACTTTAATACACTTACCTCTCAAGAAATCCGCTAAGTCCTGAGTATTGGTCCTAACGAAAAAAAGCTGAAGTGAATGTATATCATCGGATAAGAAACAGAAACGTCCCCGATCGCGCTTCAAGAAGCTTTCGGCTCCAGCCCTTAAAAATACGGAAGCAGCTTATGGAGATGACGTACTCTTCGCGCACTTGCCAGGTTCCTTCCAATGTGCCCCGAACTGTATTTTTGTTGGCTTTGAATCCTCGCTGCACTATTAGCCTCCGCATAAAAGTCGGGGAGTGCAGGAAAACTGTGGTGCGTACTGGTCCTCTCTAACAAGGAGCTGTCGGCTTTCTAGCTGGCTGCCGTGGGGATCTTGGTTAGGTGAACGAGCTAGCGGAAGATGTTGATCGAGTGTAGGTCCTTCAATCAAGGCTGGAGTTTGTTCCTCAGCCGTTTTGACGTCAGTTGAACAGTCTGTCCTGGTGGACCAGCCAGCAGTGCAGTGTTGCTGAGGTGATTGGAACACTGAGACTTCGTGAGTACAAGAAAAGAGGTTGAGCTAGACCGAGGGAAACTAACGCGTCGCTTAATTCTTAACGGCGTTGATAGTAAGATCTGAAGGTCGTTATCTGATCAGCACCGATGCCAGTGGTAGAACAGCATGACAAAGATGCTCACCATCATTCTATATCCTTCATCGTCGGTGTTCTTCGGCTTGGACATACGCACAAATTAGTGACACTTCTTCCCCAGCCATCCAGAACCGTCCATCTGGCGGATTACCCAACCTCGAGCATGCCCCCTCAGTTTGCCATGATGTTGAATATAATGCTATGTGATATGTCCGAGTGTGAGGTTGTGGAAGGGGAGGGAGGGAGGAGAAGGTAAATGCGGCGCGAGAGCAAGCCAGTGCTGACTAGGACAACCATTCGGGCCTACCGAAGACGAAAACGCACTCGAGGACTGGGTAAACAGAGCAAAGATGCAGCGAAACCACCCATTCAGCGCCAGCAAAGTTGAAGATGTGTTCGCTGCCCCCAGAAAGCTAGATACCCAGATGATACGCTCGGAGGTGGGTGCATATCCAAATGGTAATGAACGTGTTTACTCACCATAGCTGGTTTGTAGTGCTTTGGTGCTTTGCAAGGCCTGAAAAGCCTGTAGATTCACATCTCAATAGGACAAAGAACATGGAATCTGTGCCTGCTGATATGAGATGGCAGGTACTGTATGGTGATGAGGGGCACGACCCCCCTGGTCTTGTTTGCATATGTTGCAGCGTGACAGGTGATAGTAAGTTACGTGCCAGATTATTTGTTTATATAGAGTGTGATCAAGTTGGCCAAGAACTGAGCATCTAGAATATTCTTTTAAATACATCTAAAGTGATTGTACCAAACACATTTTCTTGCAACTAAGTCCTTCGCTCTGAAATTCCAGTTTTATTTGCTAGTGTGACACATGTGACAAGTAACCACGTGATGCTAGACCCTGAACTTGAGCAAGGTGCGTCACTGCGTTGTGGTGCGTCGTACATTGTGGTGCGTCGTACACAGCACACTCGCCAGAGCCCGGCCGTCAGTTTGGTTTTGCACCTCATCAGGAAGTGATGTAATATCCAGTCGATGTTTGTATTCGAGATCTTCCTCGACTTCTCCCTCTATCCTGGGTGGTGTTTTGATTTCCTTTTGGTGACTATTGAAGGTGTACGGGACCATGTGGCGGCATTGATTTTCCATGGCTATTCTCGAGGTGCTCTAAGCAGTCTTTGTTCTGGGATAAAAAGTTGCGGTACCAGAGAATTCTAGGCATTGTAGAATTAATCGGCTGCGTGCTTCGGACGATTCACTTGCACAGATTTTGGCCAAAGCCTCCTTTCACCAGACCCACCATCCCTCCCTTACATATATATACGCACCATCGAACACCATCGATCCGTTCCCTGTGTCTGAGCTCAGCCCATGACTGGACGTGGGCTGAGCCCAAGTTTTCTGAGGTCTTTCCGCAACTCGTCTATAACATTAACCCAATGCACCATGGCGGCATCCCTGAGCCTCCAAGGGCAGTTTCTATTCGATAAGTAGGTTTGTATGATAGACTGATAGACCTATACTATACGACGCGATGTAGAGGACAGTATGTGTAGAACTGTAGGCGGCCAATGTAATATGAGTAAGACATTGACAATTGCCAGAGCTTGAACGATTTCAACCAAAAATAAATACAGCAATAATAAATTTACTTCTAAAGTATCAGGATGTTGACAACGCGTTTAGTTGTTCATGAACCATCCT
This sequence comes from Pluteus cervinus, assembly GCA_004369065.1. Taxonomy (NCBI): domain Eukaryota; kingdom Fungi; phylum Basidiomycota; class Agaricomycetes; order Agaricales; family Pluteaceae; genus Pluteus; species Pluteus cervinus. The sequence goes on from ML208403.1 coordinate 72,559, forward strand.
CAAGACCGGCACATGCTCGATCGACCATCAAGGAATGTTCCTGCTCGAGGATGTCATCTGTTGGTGCAGCTTGGCGACGAAGGGATAGAATCCTAAGGAGATTTTGAGAAATAATGAAGTGATAGACAAAAGGAACAAACCTACAATGAGCATGCCTAGTAGGGAAGGGAATGTGTAACTCAAAACAGTTTCCAAAGAAGGTAGACTACCCACCAGCACGTTCGATGTGAGAAGAATGACCGGGAGCATATATCCGGAGAAGAGTTCATGAGGGCTATTGTGGGGAGTGAAAGATGGGATACATCGGCTTGAGGACCAGCGCGGTACTGACCGTAGGTACAGCACAGCTGCCATGATGTTATTGACTGACATCCCAACGAAAACAAGGGACCCTGTAGTAGCGTCAAAATCCTTGAGCTACCAAATTGTAGCGGACACAACGTACCTTCGATAATGAAGACTTTACCAAGAGTACCGCCGGTGGTCTTCTCCTTGATGCAATGCTAGCAATGCCTAAGGTGTCAAAAATATAACGGTGCAAGTGTTCGGTGGACGAACCATTGCAATAATCAACATACAGAGACTATCCATCAGAAAAGCTTGAATCAAAAGGACCTAATGCTCCATGTCAATCGGGGAAGGAATTAGTTGATGTAAAGGGACGCACACCTGTCCGAGACGAAGCCAGCCTTCCGTTTCGATAACAGGAGAGGCCGTGGCCAGATGAATGGATAACTGCATAAAGGCTGTTCCCGTAAACTAGGCTGGGGTTAATCGAACTGAGAGCCGAGAAATAGCTGGTAGTACGAACGCTGAGTACCAAAAGCAAAGACCCAAATGGTACACACTGCATATGCAAGATAAACGATAGTCAGTAGCACGAGTATCCCCCTGTTCTTTTTCTGGATCTGTGAAAAAGCAACGGCGCGCCAGACAAATATCGCTGCAGGCAGATCCATTATGTGGGGACACTTGCAAAAACCAAAGACAAACCTTGAGGAAAGATTTGCTAGGATATAATTGATAGCTGCAACAACAGATGAACAGCATAAGACTTACAAGGGGGATTGTCGCCGCATATAAGGCAACGATCACCTTGGAGCATGTATTTCGATCAATCTCCTCTGAGACCCATGCCCAGAGAAGCACGGGCCCAAACACGATGGGATACCACCGGCAGATTAGATACAATATCTTGATGCATGTCCAAGGACCGAGATAGATCTGGAGACGTAAGGAACTTCTCCCCGACACATAGTTGGCACGACTTACAAGCTCTTGTTCTTCGTTACATCTATGATCACTGGAGATTTATCATGATAATGAAGAGCGTGTGATCCACATACTGAAGCAACCAGCTGTAGATAACCAGCGTATCTGGTATAGATTTGGGGTCGTCAATAATTGCCCAGAAGAAAAGGCAGGACAAGGGACACGCACATGACGCTGCAAAACACTTCAGGACCCACATCAAAAGAAGAGGAGAGGGAAGTAGTTGGCGGTTATTCAACATACCGACGACATTATACTTTCCGCTGCGATCATTTCCAACTGCTGAAGACGGTTTGTTGCGGAGAGAGAGAAATAGACTTACGCCTGGAGATTTTGCATCCCGTGCATGACGACGTCAAGTGGAAGGGATTCCATCGATGTGAGGGAGGAAGGAAATCGAACCAAGTTCTCGATAGTGTGGATCCGAGTCGTAGCGCGTCTGTCATGTCGCCAAAACACTTAGCACGTCCCGACGTATCCTGACAGGGCCAGCCACAGACGACAAACTTGGAGCACGCTATTCATGGTCACGTTTTGTACGTATTGCCCCAAATTTGACCTGTCATCTCGTATCCCTGAGGAAACATGGATTCTGGTTTTCGAGAGAATCTTACCTCCTGTCCACAATCGTCCAAAAAGCTGCGCTATCTAACATCTCTTTCTCATCATGACAAGGATACCGGTCTCCATGCTATTCTTCCTCATCTTCCTCCTTGTGATATGCCATTTCCTCATGCTTGAGGTTATACGAGTGAAGACAATATTCAAGAATATGACAGAAGCATGGCACATGTTCTGGTGAGTAAGATTCAACTGTTGCCGATGCGCATAACTTCACCTGAAGGATACAGACCAGCATCGCCAACATCCCGGTCTTTTGCTGCAACCCACACTGCAGTTGCCAAACGCGACCTGGATTCAACAACCCAGGTCTTCACATCGTCTGCCAGGTGGTCTTCATCTCTAGCCTCAAAATGTCCTTCCTCTTTTGATCCCTTATCTCCCTCGAACATTCTCATAGAACATTTAGTACTTTTGTCAGTCCGTAGCTTGCTTTTCTTGCTCCAGAATGGTCTATCGTGTTATTATACCCATGGAACTCATTAAGCGCCTCAGTTAGTCTTTGCCCTGACATAATATCGGAATTACTTCCGTAGTTCAATTGTTGTGGTTGCTGTTTTCAGTGGAGCACCCACTCTCAGCCCGCCGCAAGTAGGAAAGTTAAGTTTTGATTGCCACTAGCACTTGCCCAGTATAGTACAATATTTGCTGATATTTGTCTCTGTCTGGATAGCAACCGGTGCGCTATTACATCTATTCTTCATATCCGACGATCGCTTGAGAAAGCAGGGAATATGGGATGATAACATGATCTCCAGGTGAGGAACCTTTTGGGCATGGATAAGCTTCAGATTCCATTGTGTAGTGACGTGTGCCAGGAAGATATCATAGATATATCTCTCAGTGAACTGAGAGATATATCTATGATAAACAACGCTGCAGATGGTCGGGCTACAGGGCTGGAGGAAACTCAATGTATGTCGTAATTTTTTCATTCTGGGGCATTGGATCCTAAACCTAAGGTTCCACCATGGCCCTGTAACCCTCAACAGGGATCACATCTTGTGTTCCTGACCTGAAGCCCCTTCTTCGTGGTCGGGTACCCGAATGCGCCGAACGCAAGGCAAAGCCGCGAGGAGTGATCATTGTGGTTTTTGCCTTTCCCCTCTTTCCTCCATCGTCGCCGCATTCGTTAATACATCCTGTGGTATACCTCTCATGGATCCTAGCACCCCACATTTTAAATGGAAAAGTGAGTAAATCTGGATGCGAATTGTAGCCAGTGTCCAGGCACTGAATATTTCCAGTTGCCTGTTTGGTATTTCACATCCTGACCATGATTATCACTGGCGTTCCACGACTCCGCCGCCGTTACCGTCCGCAAGAGGACTCTTGGGCCTTTGTGGCTCTATTCTGTGACCTAGGGTATCTGATTACTATTTCACTTGGTTACGGCATGGAGTGTAAGTTGAAGTGTGCTGTATTCTGCGCAGTTGTGCTAACATTTTTTGGTTAGATATTTCTGAACAGTCAAACCCTGCTCTCTTCTGGGCTTCTACCACATTCTTTTCTTTTGAAATTTGGTATGTGTCGCTACGAGGATGTGCTGGCCCATCTCCCTAACAATAATTTAGTACAGCACGGATCTGCCTCTTTACGTCTATTTTAAGGCTTCTCCCTGGACAAGAGCGCTCCCAGCAAGCCCTTCATTATGCAACCTACGCCTTTGGGTCGTTTGGAATTTTATTCCTTGCTTTGAAAAGCGTGCTTTGCTCCATGCAATCACACACATGGCCAGTGTCAAAGGTCATGCAGTGCCATATCACCAATCCTGGGGGTGTTATATTTTTGTCAAGTACGTTCTCTTTTGCCACCACTTTTGGCACACCGATTTCACATCAATCTCTTGTTTCTGTCCTCCTTTTAGTCAACTTGATTTATGACTCTTGTCTCATTGGCATTTCCATTCATGCCCTCCCCTGGTCACGGCTCAACAAAAAGCTATACAGATTTCTGGGCACCACCTTTTTCGCCAGTGTCCTGAATCCGGCTGTTGGTACTGTCTATCTGGTTCAGCTTCTTAGAACGGACACCTCAGCTGGTCAGGGTGACCCCATCTCTTTGACTGCGACTACAATGGTAGGGTGTCAGCACCTTTAGGACAATTCAGTATTGATATTTCTCTGATAGGCGTTAACATCTCTTTTACTTTGCAACCTTGTCATGATCGCATCTTTCATATACCAGAAGCAAAACAACCACTGGGGTCTTGAGCGAGATATCAAGTCAGCTGTACGGACTGGCTTTACCTTGGCCTTCTGGAGGCTTCCAGCGATGTACTATAGCTTTCCCAATTTTCCCGGCCTATCTTCGAGCACTGTATCTCCTTTTCCTTTTCCTGCAGACCCCCACCTTGCCTCAAGTTCAACATTTCACTCCCGGCCAGGTCAAAGAGATTCAACACCTACCTGGCCATCAGTCTTTTCTCGTGGTAGCTCCTATAGCACAACTTTTTCTCATACGCTGGTATAACCATTGATAAATACACTGCTCCACATCTCTCCTTCGATTTAAATTATGTACCTACACATGAAATCTGGTACCAGGGAGAGTGAGTAAACCCTATATGCATCGTCAATCCATAATTCCCCATGTTTGGGTTCTCTCACTTCGGGTTCTCTCACTTCCCTGGTACCAGATCGCACGCGCTGCTACCGAAATTCTACATCCAGCGCTCAGCAGTCCGCTGGCCTCAAACATAGACGATGGTCACAAGACATATGCAGCGAAATGTATTTTGATTGCGTCTAAGAAGGCGCTCATGAAACATTGTGCCATGAACTAGACACCTCACGTGTGTCCCGCAAAACCACCACAACGCCCATACAGGTAAGGCCGTTGACGCTGTGGTAGTACTCTATCAAAAGCAAGGGCCAAATCTTCGAACGATAGGGCATTTGAACTTACGACTCATCAACGCCATGGAAGTCTACCTCCCATCTCCACTTCCGATTCTATCCGACCGTCATCGGATCCGCAACAACTGAATTGAGTTGGGCTTAGGAGCCCGAACACAAACGGCAGCATGGGAGGTGATAGGACACAAAAAGATAGAGATTGTGTGGTCTGAAATTTAAAAGATTCGCCTTTAGTTCGAGGATGAGGAAGAGAGCAAAAGATTGTTACTCACAGTGCGCGAGGTGTTGGCGAGAATGGAGTAGACCTAAGAAAGGTGGCGACATCAAACAAAGGCAATATTTGGATCCGATATGCAAAGGGTGAAATTCAAAGGGAACAGGAATGAACAGAAGTAACTTGAATGCGGCGTGTTGTGTGGTTCCGAGGAAGAATAAACCAACGAGACATCTAACTTTGCCACAATCTTCTCAGGTCACCGAAATCCTACCCAGTACCAAAGTTTATCCACTCTGCTTTTCCGTGATACCGTAACTTTGTTGCGATTTTTGTATTGGCTTGTCTGATTCTATGTTGATATTAGCTCAGGCGCACCTTCATCGATACCAATCACCGCCCTGCGTACCTGCTTTTGTTTATCCAAAAGACCCTCCCAGTATAAGTTGAAAGTGGTAACAGCGCCACGGGGTTGCTCGTTCGCCAGTGTTGTCGATCGAGCATCCTGATGGGTTCAGTATCGTTCTGAGGACTTTGCGCAACGACAAACTTACTTTGCATTTGCTCCTGGCTTTCTTTCGGCGGCCATACCTTCTCCAACTGTTTTGAAACCACTCCCACTACCCCAGCCTCCTTCTACTTCTTCGCGCTCTTTTTGGTTGCCAACGACCGTCGTTGGCTCTTCATCCTGTTCGATACGGGTGCAGGTGCTCGTAGCCATTCGACGTCCATATGTATGTCGGCGTCCCCAAGTCGTCACGTAATGGCAGTAGAGGTATTGGGGGCGGCAGGGACATCGAACTGTGCGCATATATGAACTTAGTAAGTCCTCTCGGCCGACTCTGATGAGATTCTGCGGGTAGAAATCAAGTAACTCACTCAAACTCGTCGTATATGCGTGCATATACACTATCGACTTACGATCGCTCTTTCCGAACCCATCCATCTACAACCCGGCGTGCGTCCCGGAAAAGACAAGGCATCTGTAGCCCAGACGCAAGTGTCACCATGACCTCGGATACGGCGCCTTTAGATACTACGCTGGAATGCGATCATGTTTCGGGCAACAGGCCAAGAGACATTGTGTCTCCATTTAGAAGCACCGCCTCAATTTAGGCTTAGATCTAGTTCAAAGTGTATCCAATCGAAAAATAGCGCCGTGATCTTTAATTTCATCGACCGATAAATACTAAACCCATCGCAACGTGATGGAGGAAATTGCGTTGGATTTAAGAAACTCATAGCTGGTGACAATATACGAGAGATATGGATGGATGAGCCAGCGAGTACGCTGTCGATGAATGTTGGTGGTGGTCTTTGTTGGGTTTGGGGTTGGGACTGTCGTGCGGAATGGGACTGGGATTGTTGTTGGTGTTGGAACCCAGTACTGGCGAATGCAGCTGGACCTCCTGCGGATGGAGGTTAGCTGTATAGGTCCTTGCGATGCGGTATGTGCTCCTGGTGCGCCGGGGTGAGGTAAGAATAAAGATCGTCGTTGGGTTTGACCAGGTCCGTCTGCGCCCTCCATTCTGACAAGGAGGGTCGCAAATGGGACGGGAACGGGGGAGGTGATGATGAGGAAGGCGGCGTAGCTGTACCACCTAGCGGTTTGAAACGATGTCGACGGAGGTGGGACTGGTGCTAGTTCTTGTTGCGCAGGATTGACGATTGGAGGAGGTGCTTCGGCTGAAGACGGGTATCGAGAGACGGGAGAAGTTGTTCCGTTGAGAGTTGGGATGAGGTTTCCAACGATTCCGACGTAGATGGTTCCCGTCCGTACTCCCGCATTGAACCGAATCCGCCCGTTCATCAACTTCGAACCTCTGTCGTAAAGCGCCAGCCATCCCGTTTGAACCGAAAAATATAGGTATGCGGTTCTAGGTGAGAACGTCATCGAATTGGGAGAAGGAGAGGGTGCACCACCGGTTGGAGAGGATAAAGTCGAACCAGAGTTGGTGTGGAGGAGGGGAGATTGGTCTTAAATGTCGAGGTGTGTGACACATAAGGTAGGTTCTTGTATGGGGAGAATGGGGGGACGGGCTTATGAGTTTTCGTTGGGTGTGGGTGGGGAACTGGGCGGTACGGGAGATAGGGAGAGAAAGGAAGAACGTGCCGCGAGGGGTGCCATTGGTGTTGATGCTCAGTCAAAACGATAGGCGAGGCGCTCATATTAATGGGCGCCTCGCCCACTTTTCCGCAAGTTTACGCAGATTTCTGCTGAGAGTTTGACTGGGAACGTTGATGATTGCTTAAATGCTTGCGCGTGTACTGACGTTGCGGATTCGTTGGAGACTTTGCGCTCTCAATGAGGGAGGGTGAGGCCGTCGAGAGAAGGCTTTGGAGGGAGAGTAACGATAGTTGTCGTAGATATCGCTAGCGCCCTCCCATTCATTCGAGCTTTCGTTGTCGAAGGTGCCAAGAAGTGCTTCCTTTCGCGGAGGTTCAGCGGGAACGACACTGAAGGTGTCAACGATGTTGGTTCTTCCGTAACTCCAGCGTGCTTTTGCTGTGGTGTCGAATCCGCTTCGACCTCCTGCGATTTATCCGCAACTTTCTCCTCCTCGTCTTCATCCTCCCCACATTCAAACCCGCCATCCAAATGGACTATCTTCCGTATCCTGGGCTATATCCACATCAAACCATACTTTGAGTGCTACATCGACTATTGGTGGAAGACCAGTCGTCGCGATCTCCTCCGCCCGCCCCGCTAAGTCTTGGAGTAGGGAAAGTTCGATACCGACTTCCCCGTCGGAGAGGGCGATGGAGATACGGGTGATCGGTTCTGCATCGTAATCGGTAAAGGTTTTATCACCTGCTGTCCCTGGCGGAGACGCTTGGTCGGGGATTACTGTAGCGAAATGACAGGAGGCGTGGGGGCGTAGAAGGGAAGGAGGTCGAGGGGTACGTTCAGCCGGCGGAGTCTCGTCTTCGATAGGAAGCGGAGGAGGAGGCGGGGTTGTGGACTGGGACTTAGAACGGGATGAATATCTGAAACCCTGATGGGAGGAGCGTTTCGAGATTGCGGAAGGTGCTGAGGAGGGTTCCTCCGTAACACCAACAGGCATCAACCTGCCTTTGATGAGATGGAGCCACCGCTTTGGGAAGTTGAGGCAGCGATTTATCTGCGCCTAGTCGCCAAAAACTTATCACGAGCAGCTGTTTTGATAAACGTACAAGATGATGTACTTACAGTCGTAAAACCCAAGTCTATAGGGCCAACACTTGAAGAAGTGAGTCCTGGGTAGTGTCGAAAGGGATACACCCCGCCCGATGGACGAGGGAGATCTACGGGTGTCGGAAGCGACAGCAGAGGCCCTTGTTTCCCCACGTGATGTGAGCTGTTTGACGAGTGGTCCGTGCGTGCGAAGAGTGGGTTCCTTTTGTTCTTGTTCTTGTTCGGTTTCTCTTTGGCGCCCATCTTGACGCGCTTCCCCACTTACGTTGTGTCTTACGTTGTTTGAGGTACGCCACATCTTATCTTTTCTTTTCGCTTGCTTTTGCACTTTGCCCCGCCGCTGCACTACGTCGAGGCGACGAGTGCTTTTTTCTTCTTTTCCTTCTGGTCTTAGGACGAGACGTCCTGATCATGATGTGATTTTATTTTTATTTTTATTTATTCTTAGATTTTCTTTCTTTCTCTGCTTCGCGTCTGTTGACAATAGACTTGATGTCTTGTCTGTCTTATCGTGTTCCATTGACATGTTCCCCCCGCTTCTGACGCGACGTCTAGCGCAGGCCTTTTTAATTCTGGCTCGACGAACTTGACCCTTTCGGGCGCATCTCGATGATGCGGTCTTTGACCATAGACGCGTTGTCTTGTCTAAGGCCCCCGGGCGTTCGAGCTGTTCATCTACTTAGCGCAGCACTTTTTCATTCCGGCTCGACGACCCTCGACCCTTTTGGGCGCATCTCGATGATGCGGTCGTTTGACGATAGACGCGTTGTCTTGTCTATGGCCCCTGAACGTTCGAGCCGTTCATCAGCACGTCGCGTTGACGTGGCTCTCTGCTCCGACTCAATGTCTGGCGGAGAGCCTTCAGCTGGTCGTATTTAAACCCAAGTGTCTTTGCCAGGGGCTTTGGGTTATTTGGTTTTTTTGTTTTCTCATTCTTTGGCAGTCTTCTGGGCAATACTTTGCCCTTTATTTTATGTCACTCCATCTCAGGTCACACTGCGGCCTGGTTACTCATTTTTATACCTGCCCAGATCGCGCCGTATGCTCCGTCGTAGCAAACGCAAGACAGCGTTCGACCTGGACGATGATGTCATTCGTCATCCTGCGCCTGTACGTCATCTGTCTTGTCGCCCTGAGCCTTGTCTCATCTATTTAGGCAAACGCTCTCGTTCCTGCCCCAGTTGTTGATACCCTGCCGGCAATCATCACTGGATTCCACTTATCGCGATCTGCTGATGGTCAGCTTAAAGTGGTTCGAAGGAGTGCCGCTCACCACTTCGGATTTTGGGAAAAGAATGCGGAGGTTTTTCGCATCCTCGGCGTCAAGCAAAGTGAACTCGAGGCTCGCTCAAAAAACACAGAGAAGGATAAGGCCTTGGCAGATAAGAAGATGCAGAGTATGTTAACTGCGGAAGCGGATGCCTGTTCTGGAGTCTGGTGTGATGAAGATGGCATCACTTGGCTTCCGTATCCTCATTATCATTCAGGAGAATGTGTTGGAAAGGAATCACATATTGTTGCAGCACCTTATGTCGATACTCCGTCCTGTCGCGAACGCCAAGGACGTGCGCCATCCTGCGGAGAAGGTGATGGCCTATTTGATTGAACCCGACCCCGAAGACAAGCGGGAAGGTCTTCAAACCAGCAACCCGGAGATTGGTTTTGAGCATACCGGGGTAGTCCACGTCGTTCATGGTTGGCATCAACAGGGCCATCCTGTAAGCATTTTCTATTGTTCTTGTCTGCAAATCTTTCTGAATGTAAAGTCCTTGTTATAGAATGGGCTTCTGACACCGTCAAAGGATATGGTTCATGGATCAGCAGCCGCAATGGCTGTCCGCCATTATTTCGAAGGGACTCAAGCTATGGCCCTGATGTTATCTGAAGCTTTCCGGGTGGCATTCCCCGACTATCATACCAAGTATCAGAAGGCCTTCGAAGCTGGAGTTTGGTATGACGAAGATCCTGGCCCCTGGTTGGGTCGTGCTATTGTGTGGAAGCTTCAGGTTCGCCCTCACGTTGACGGTTTGGACGACGGTCCAACTGCAGCATTCAACTGCGGCTCATATTACGATGGACCCATGTACCTTCCTGATCTTGGGTTAAAGCTAGCGTAAGCTTCATTCCTTAATCAAAATATTTTATTTTTTCATCGCGCTTTAGATATGCTCCTGGCGATGTCCTCATTTTTATGTCTGGACAGCTCTATCACGCTGTTGGAGATTGGAAGCCCAAGTCACATCCAACGTTAACACCTGGGAGGATTGGCAATGTGTTCTTCTTTCCACGTGCTGCATATGATGTTCTGGAGGGACGCCCTGCTGCTTGGAATCGACGTACCATGACTGGTACATTTCCAGATTCGAAGTCAGGTACCAATTATTTGAGGGAGATGTTCAATAAAATCAAGTCTCGATTCCACTAGATTATTGTAACCAATTGTATTGCTTCTGTTCGCTTGTCTCTGTTCCATTGTAGGGCTATGATAGACTGCTATAAAGCGCCAGATCAAACGAAGGAACGCGTCGAAATATATCGTAAAAGGCTGTATTTACCCCTCGAGCTTTAGATTGAATGGATGTACATCAGGATAATACAACAAGTTATATAGATGATTATAATCACCATCGAGGTCAGTTGGCGGATGAGTGAATATACCTGGGAGTGGGTTTTCTAAGAACCAATGCCAGCTTGCATTAATCTAGGGACTCACTCGAAGATACGATTGTCGTGTCGAAAATCGTAGTCAACCTTTGGACGTATTTCATCAACAATGTCCACTCGACATGACAGCCAATTCGGCTGGTACGCATTTGATGGGAGATCTGGAACAAAATTGTGCTTCTTAGAGCTATAACGAGGGGCTGATGCGTCAATTCGACGGATGCGTGGGTTCGCTCCCGGACTGAGTATGGCGTCAGTGTTGGCCGTACGAGGAGCCAAATGGGCCGGATCTAAGACATGGAGAAAACCTGAAATTTGCGTTGCGCGCCAGACAGGGAGAAGAATCCGGTATACAGGTAACCTGGGGCCACTGGGTTCGTCTGGGTCCGACTCGTCGCTTGACATGCCGTCGACGCCCAGCCGCTGAAGGATTGGAACGTGTTGCTGGAACGGTGCGAGTTGCTATCAAGACGGTGCCAAAAAAGCTAAAATACATTTAGTGTCCCCAGCATTCCTAGAGAAGATGAACATGAGGCTTGCCAGTCAAGTCAGTTTGGATAGTACAGCAAGGCGCCGCTGTAGCAACTCCGTCAACGTTCCATTTTGGGAGGAAGTCCGCAAGCTCTGTGTTGGTGGGGGATTGCGGTGTTTCCCCAAGTATGTTTGCGAGATAATCCCGAACCATTTCCTAGAGTTGTTAGGTTGGTATCTCGGTACTAAAACAAATAGGAACCTACCGCTCTGCGGTTAACAACTGCAGGTCGATGCTTGGGGATGATAGGCAGTTGGGGACCGTGCTTTCGACCTCTATACCGCTTCTGGCCATGGAAGGGCAATTTTGATGAACCCGGAATTCGTGTTTCTTTTTAGGAAATTCGCCGATTGCCAACATGACGTCATAAGAACGTTCTCAGCCCTACGTCGTACAGTATCAGCGCTTCAGGGGGTCAGTTGTACGATCTTAGCTCGTACATACATACCCGATGATACTAATAAAAATAAAGGATTATGCCATTTGGGGCTGATCGGTTCCCGGCACGCAACAAAAGTTTCACGCATAGCGAATCAATTTCTTTACCATCTGGACCACCATCGAGAGGTACGTTCCGCAGTATCACCTTGTATATATCTGATAAAATCAACAGTAATGAGGTGCAACAGCATATGTGGCCGATCGGCTCCTCGCACACATCCCTTGGCCATCTATAGGCGATCTACAGTCAGGCATCCTGGTGCGCGACAGACGGTTCCTGCGCAGACCCAAATGATTTTTTAACCATTTGTACCACCATACGGCACTGCAACACAGTCGATTTTGGCCGATCCCCTTCTTGTCGTGCCTTATTTTTGTTTCTTCCTGTGGATTTTCGTCTCTCTCTCTGCGCATTTCGTTTGATTGTAGGGGAGGTGACAACTTGAAGTTCAACCACCATTTCTTTCGGTTTGCAAGTCCGCTGTCTCTTCTTTTGGGCACTATGGCGCGCGTAGCCCTCAGAAGCGAATGGCTCGCTCTTAACATCCTGCGGAGAGCTGTAAGTCGCTATACTTTGCTGAGTCTTCCCAGCCACCTCATATCCCTTTCATCTAGCGTAACAACCATTTCGATGCAGAAATGCCCTTAGCAGCGCGATCTGAAGATTGGCATGTTTGCTAGTCGACCTGCATGCGTATTATCGCCAGTTTGTCGGATATGGCTAGCACGAGGAGATACGACAGTCCGGCGGCAATAGCACAGGAGCAGGACGGACGTGAGGTTGGAGGCTCGGGGAGTTAACAGCAGAAATGTGATAAGACGAATAGATTTCGAGGGTTCACTCGAGGTTCGAACGTGGGGGCAACGATGAAAAAGAATATCTTCTTATCAAACATCACCGCCAACTTCAACTTCTTGAACAACTCCGAAATATATTTTGGTCCTCACTGGAATACTGACGACGCCTAAGGCGCTGGAGGTGAAGCATAATAGATTTGGGGTTTTCATCAACTGAATCGTACCAAATTCAACCCGAAGAGCAGATCCGAATTGCTTACAGTAAGCCTGTATACAGGACTGGTCGAGGACCGCCATGTGTCAGGGTCGCGCAGTGTGACAAGCACGATGAGCTCTTGTCGAGGTTAGCATCGCTTTGCATGTAAATAACCCTATCGCCGGTTTAAACCAGGCGACAACAAAGCCACTCTCAGCGCGGCATCGCTCTTGCTCCATCTCTTCAGACTGCTTCGATAAGCTCGAGAGCTCATTATTCATGAGCTCCCCTCCATACTTTGACGCAGACCACTCCTTGTGCGACTCAGGTGCCCACGTCGCTTCGTATGATCATGAAATGGTGCTCCTGAATTCACTCCCGATTTTTCTCAGTCCTAATCAGAATCATACAGCGCTATGAAGAGCCTGCTGACCCAGTTTACCTCAGCCCGTTCCAAAAGTCTCTCCGCGAGCAGGAGGAGCAATTTTATGCTGCTTTCCCTCAGGCGAGGCCAATGATGTGGCATTACTGGTATAACACAATCCGGGGTGGTATCGACGTCTACTTTGCCCCAGCTGGGCTTATATCGTCCTCATTGGATGTAGATGAACCTATATCTTACCCCTTGGATGTAGATGAACCTATATCTCACCCCTTTGTTCCTTCCTCCCCGGACGAGCGACCTGCGGCGCCTTCAACTTGGCTACAGGAAGATTTTATCGACCACTTTGCACCTCACAGTCCAGCGCCCGATGTCACACAGGACGTCGAGATGTCCGCGTCTGATTCCTACTCACCAGCTTGGGAAAACCCTGTTCAGAGCCCCGTCGATACCAAACCCAAGGCATGTGACCAGTCGTATGGGGTAAGTCCCGATAGTAATTTATTCTGTATTCAAGCTAATGGGCCAAAGGACACGACTTCTCTTTACAATTCATTCCTTTCTTCATACGCCAAAGACGGACTAGAGCACCATTCTGCACCGCATCAAGAGTCTCACCCCCTCATATCGAATGCAAGCTATTCCACCTACCTTCCGGAACCAGCTTCACCTGAGGTGGCCTATTCCTCGTCCTCGTATCCAGCCACCTCCCCCCTTCAAGATCTTCCTTTCGCTATCACTTCAAGCCGATATGTCCCGGAGAACCTGCAGATCTGTGGACTCTCGAAGTCGCCTGGCGATTGGTCTATCCCATCACCCGCATCATCGCAGTGTCGACAACCAGCACCTGCGCCCAGCCACACGTCGGATGGCCTTGAGGTTGTTTTAACCACAACCAAGCCCTCTGAACAGCGTCGACGTGGCGTCCACCGCCACAGACAACTCCACGTCGTTTCGCCACAAGTCGGCCGTTCATCGAACTCGACTAGGCGTCGAACCCATTCTCCACCACCACCACCACCACCACCACCACCGCCACCATCGCCGCCGCCGCCGACACCAGGCTTACAAGTAAGATCCGCGCAAGAGAAGAAGCCATCCCTCGCATGCTTGTTCTGCAGAGGACGCAAGATTGCTTGCGGACCGCCAATCTTGGGTAGCAAAGATCAGACATGCAAGTAAGTTATCTCGTCAATCTACTCTTAAGTAGTGCTTCTGGTTTCCTGTCATATTACCAGCTTTTTTCACCGTCGTTCACTACGCCACATCTCAATTTCTCTTCTGACTGCCTTTGTGACCTATATATCAGGATGCTGACCTGTTGTATCTCAATAGTCAGTGCCAAAGGCGCTCCCTGAAGTGCGAATACCCTTCTGAGAGCCGGCGCGGAATGCGCAAGAAAAAGACAGCTCCGAACGCGAAGTCGAGTGGGTCCAAATGCAAGAAAAAGACCACCTGAAATGTCAAACCCAAAGTCAAGCCCTTCGAAATCGTGATTTGCTATCAATGTTGCTATGAGTCACTATCTGGTTTTGTTTTTGTTTTTTGTTTTTGGGCGTGTCATCTTGGACTAATGGCATTCAAATACCATTATACCTCGCTTTGGCTCTATACTTACTCTCTTCAAGTTACCTGCTCAAGCCGCGTCCAATACAAGTATATATTCTTCACCTGGAATTTCGTTTTTGTCGGGGTTGGGCTTTTTAGCTTCCCACATCATTACGATTTCATTCCATAACTTTGTCTTTACTGCCACCCTCTACAAGTTTCGTGATGAACTAGGTGATCAATAAATATAGAATGATCACGAGGATTGCAGTGTCCACAAGGCTTCGGAATTTCACCTGACGGCTGAGGTGTTACCGTAAGGTTTGAGATGCGCAATTATCGCCGATGCTACGAGAATGCATTCGCGCGATGATGCAAGCAAGCGCAACCGTGATCTCCTGGCGTGTTCCTCCGCACTATCTCTTTCCCAGTTAGTTCTTGATTTGAAGAACAAATCACTTGGGTTTCACTGGATCCTGGCCTAACCTCGAAGCCTCCTGCTTTGGTTCATTTCAGGAATGCACAAGAGAATGCACCCAGTTCACGGCATTGCGCAGATCGGCCCAGGGTCCAGCTCATTGGCATTCAAGTTGTTTAGAAACCGTACAATGATTCAATATGGCCTGTCACATGTCACGATACATTGAATTGGATCAAGAAAGCCGTCGCCATCGATAGTTAACCTCGTTGAGCCCACACCACTTCCATTTGATATGTATGTTGGTCTCCCTTACAGTCATTTGCGTGGTTGCTTCTATAGGTAACGTTACCGACAGGTCGGCATACAGGGCACCTCATATTGTGCTGACCCGCAGGTAACGTCACCTAGGGAAACTAACTTACAGCCAACCCGGCGAGTCTTATGTAATAAATAATGTCATTTAGTATTGACAGGATCGGATAATCGGCATAGGTGTGGGAGGACAAGTACGGCAAGACAATTGACAGGAGGACACGATAGGAACAGTACTAGTCAAAATCCCTTTCCTTTTGGCGATCCAGCAGGGCTTGTGGGGAAATTTGGTCATGGCTGCAGGAGCTTCAAGTTAGATAGCCTGTTGACTTGCAGACAGTGTGGGCCAAGTGCAATTGCGTGGCAAGTCCGAGTCCGAGGGACCTCTCCCTGTTGTACCACAAGTTATGATACGCGGAACAGGTAAAATCTCTAGTGCCAGAGAGAGTTTAACTTTTCGACCCAAAACGGCGAAGTGCAAGATGCAGATGGAAGATATTGATTAACAGTTCAAGTTCATAGAATCATAGTGAGGAGAAAAGTGAGATATGTGCATTGTATCGGTAGCAATGGATAATAAATAACAATTTGATAATCAAAAAGGAAGTGAAGAAATCGAGTCTGCACAGTGCAGGCCCAAAGGTGGTATTGATGGCACATGGGAGTTTCCGGTTCATCATCCACTTGAGAGTGTCAGAACGAAGGATCCCTATTCAATGGGAGTTTCCAGTTCATCATCCACTTGAGTGTCAGAACGAAGGATCCCTATTGAGTGCTGGTGGTCCCAGAATACACCCCCGACCACTCAGAGTCAATTGACCTGGGAGCGACTATTCCGTTGTGCACCTCC
>ML208404.1:0-17821 GCA_004369065.1 Pluteus cervinus
TATTTTTCTCCTAATTTTCCTGCTTGAGTTCATGGAGATTTCGAGCATACTTTCAATGTTTGTAGATGGGGTCACAATTATGTCAGGGTCTGACCGTGATTGATTTCAACACACAACACGAAATTAATTCTCTAAATTCAAAACAAAAATACACAACAAAGCTTGTATACTAATTTGACTACAAGAATATTTTCTCAATAATTAGCTCACTAACGACGAAGATACAAGGCCACGAGCAAAAGTTCGTGTTTGTTTGGGACAGTTTTGCCCGTCACTGTATTCTCTTCGGGTATCTCGGAGGGCGCCCAGTCCATGCGACGCTTAGCGTCCAAAACCCTGGAGCGAATGATCCAAATAAAGAAGAAAGGCACACAGAACAGGACGCTTACAGCGGTACTGTACAGCAAAGTCAAATACGGACGTGAAGACAGCACAGACCAGATCAGACAGCCAGAGGTCTTGCACATCGACGTTCAAACATTCAAATTTCCAAAAGAACGCGACCAAATATGCCATTCAAACCTATAGGATTGTCGGGCATGTGAGTTGTCAGCGAAGGCCAACTGCGGAGTTACGAAACCGCACTTGAGGTTGTGGGGCCACGTACTACTTTGTTTTGAGAGGGTAAAACAAGCACCGGCTGTCGACAATATTATCGATATCAGGAACTATGATCATGAACAAGAGGAAATTTTTTCGTGACTTTTCCAGAGAACTTGAACATCGCGTATTTACCAAGTAGTCACGGACCTAGAGGCGGGAATCTGGGAGAATTCGACTCGAACGGTTGAACGTCACATAATCGGAGTCATCTGGCTCAGAGAACGTGGTTGCGAAAATGCCAGTCCAAGGTGGTGGTCTATGACCTAAGGATTGTGACGTATACCTTGCCTCGCCGAACGTTGAACGTTCTGTCGTCGTGAAGCAAGTTTGGAGCCTAATTGTTGTGGCCTGTTGTTGTTGTGGCTGATTGATTTGGTATCACGGACGCGTGCACGGACGTCGACCCTGCCATGGCGTCTCAAGTTCTGGATTGATTTCACCGCAAGCCCTCACACATCGATCCGCTCTTAGAAGCCCTACGCCGTTGTGTTACCGACTGTCAAAGCACAAATAATATTCAGAAACACGCGAATAACACCCCGTCACCAGAATACCATACTGACAGAGAAACTACGGCACGACATCATTCAGAAACTCGGGCGCTTTGGGACCAACTGAACGTTTCAAGTTGGCTCGCTTGATCACTGGGTCATGGTCATCAGCCGCACCAGGGATTGCAGCCAGCAACGCGGTGTAATAACTGTGGCAGTAAGTTCTATCCTCTCGCATGACAGCTAATCATTAACGAACCTCAGTGGGTTCAGGCTGGGGCACTGGGGATGCCGCCGTCAACGCAACTAACAGGGAGAGTGGGTATAAGCAAAGAACAGAACGGCCGAAGACAGTCTCACTTACTATAAGCAAGAGCGAGAGCGAGAGAACGTTTGAAGTTCATCTTTAGAGGATGTGCAATCAAGAAGGATCAACAAGCTGTTTTCACCCGGGGAATCGTTGTTCTCGAGTACTTATAGGAAAGTTCCTCCCCCTGCCAAGAACTCGATAGCGGCTATCCACTTTTATGACACAACAATACGTGGTACGCAACAGGTTAGAGAGCTTACCCCTACATTCCTGCCGAATCCGACGGCCCCCGCGCCCTAACCTTTGGAGCCCTCCGGGACTTTGGCCAACGTAAACGTTCCTGGATGGTAAAGCTCGGTGACTATCCAATGAAGGACCATTGCTGGTCATTGCCGTTGCTGATCCTGGTGCCTTCATGGCGCCCATGTTCAGGTCGCTTTTGTTTCTCTTGACATCATGGTCGAAGCGGGTCCCAGGATATCTCGTTCGAAGGTAGACGCAGTCCTTCCCTAAATGGTGTGGAGGTGAGGTGAATGCTCTCAAATGGAATTCTAATTCACAGTTTCCCATAATAGGATTAGTTCACAGCAACTGGGACTAGTCACTCTATGCTGTACCGGTGTCGCGACAATCTGTTGAAGGGAAATCACAGGATCGCAAGTGGAAAGCTGCCGAGGGCAGTCTATACGTCCATACCCGCTTCGTGTTTCAAGCTAGGATTCCGACCTGCGAGCATCTTCGGGTAAATCACAAGGAGGATCCACCATTCTCAACATGCCGTGTGTCTCCATACAGCCGTTTGCCAAACGATAGACATTCGCAATTGCGCGCACGCCAGTGACGTTTACCGTTTGAGATCGAACCTAGCTCGTTTTATGCCCTAGACTGGCCAGAAAGAGATGTTGCATGGTCTTGTGATCCCGCGGACGGGGTAGCCAAAAGCGTACACCACATTCACGGTGGGCAAATTCATGGAATGAGAAAAATGAGAAAAAATGAGATAGACACGTCAGATATCACGGTAATCATTGAGCAAGAAACTTGTGCAATAATTGAAGCCAAAAAGATGGGAGAAAATTCAGACCAGAATTATCCCGTTGACCCTCTTGTTTTGGTCTTGCATTCCCGATCGCGGTGGTATTTGATAGCTTGAACGCTAACGCCACTGGCGTGCGCGCGATTGCGAACGTCTACTTATCGTTTTGCAAACGGCTGTAACTAAATCCCGGTTAGGAAGCCTGCCAGTCTTCTTTTGATGAACCAAAATGCAGAGGAAGTCTCGTTAGGGGACATTGATCCTGAGACCATTAACTTGAAGGTCATGTTCGCACCTGACACCTGCACTTTCTGACTTCGGGCTTAATTCGATTTGTTCAACTGTAGACTCGCTCTCCTTTGGTCCAAAAGAAATACGAACTACGACATTAAGAACAAGAATTAGGGGCCGGTTCAATCCCACACTCCTCTAGATAGGGAATATACAGGGAGACGTCCTGATTACAGTACTAGAGCGGAAGGGCTATACTGTACAAGATTGATAGTCTCGAATGGTTAGAAGTTCTAGTTGATTGCGACATCGGCGAGCATAGTGGCAGGAAGTAGCAGGGTCGACATCGACTACACAGCTAGTATGTTTGGGGACGATGGATCAACGATCTTCCCGGTCCCTTATCCGCACATTCGGCACAAAGACCTCCACAGCCATGCATTTTTCTAAAATACATTGAGCAAGAATAATAAAAGGACAGTCAGTCAACGTACTTGAGTTTTCTATCCGCTTTGAAAAGGATGTTCTGGATAGCATTGCCACCCATGGTCATCCCTTTTTCGACACACGTATAATACTGTAAGCGCCAACAGCATACCCGTTGAACTCGTATCCAGGGATGCCAAGATGTTCCGCACAAACGGCAACGTGTTCAACCTGGGCGATTGCAAGGTTGACTTCGAAAGTGAATAAACCAATTGCGAATGTCAAGATAACAGGGATGACGGTGTCTCTGACGTGACGCTTGGGGAGTGGCTGTTGGCCTCGTCGTGCCCATTCGTCCTCCAACAATGCCAACTTCTTCTTCTCCACGGATCGGTTGCGGGCTGACAGAGCAGAGTGTCCATATTATTGGGCTCGATCCATTTCACTTTTGGAGAAAGCCTATGCATGGTGTGCTCGTCCTGAGTTTGATTCGTGAATCCTGATCGAATTTTGTCCATGGCGGAGTTCTTCGAGAAGCACAACCTGCGGGGAAGATCATAATCTAAGTATTTGGAATGAATATGAAAACAAACGCCTGGAGTCACCTATTATCGGTACCATTGACTCGTTGAGAGCTGAGAATGAAAATCAAGTCCAGTGCATCTCACAATATGGATTCAATACGAGATCATTCAAACATTCGACTTCGTGACCTTTGAATAAGATCGAAGGCTAACCTAGGCATTGCCAGAATGTTCGCTCTGTCGACACGTGGCGTGATTATCCGCAAGCTGCCTGTGAGTGCTCTGGAAAAAATCAAGGAAAGGGAACAGCTGTAACTTAGCCAGTGGACCAGGGCATTCCTGCCTGGCAAATACGAGTCCGAAGAATTCAAGCGCAAACACCGAGATTTCTTCGCACGCATCAATTTTCCACGCGACAGCCTCACGCGCCGCGAACCTGAAGATGACGAGCTCAGCATCCACCACCATCGAGTCGACCTCGTCAAAGACACCAGCTCCCCTCGACAGGTTCAAACTCCCAGGGTTTGGGCTTCCTCTAACCTTCACCCCATGTGCTGCCAAAACCATCCAGCGTTACCAAAATGGTCAATGGGAAGACGTATTGCTGCCAGCGTTGGGAGAAGGTGGAGATTTGTTCCCGACTGCGTTGAGCACAAGCGATTTGGACGATGGAACTGCTATGTACGTGTTTTCTCTCTTTTAGATGCGAGACAGTCGGTCAGTCTGACTTAAACGCTCATGGGTTTGACAGGCGACCGTTGTTGACTTTGAGGGAGTTAACAATGATGGAGGTTATGTGCGAAATTACGGAGAAGCCATTGTGGAACGAAAAGGTGCGTATCTTGGGTTATACAAGCAATTGTACCCTCATCTGTGGCAGGTCTTTGATGGAGTTATCTCTGAGAAGTGGAAGCAGGAAGTGCTGGACACTCCGGGTCTGGATATTTCTGAGAAGATGGTGACCTGGTGTATCGACGAACTCAGGTACAAGGCCGGATTGCCTGTGTTCGAAAAACACGGCGCTCTTAGCGTTTACGACGGGGACGTCGTCAAATCCGATACTATCATTCCCGTTGACATGAGAAACGCCCTCAAAGAGGCTGTTAGACCTCTAGAAGACGTCCCCGACCGACTTCGTGACTGGCATCCAGGGAGTAACCAGCAAGTCCTGGATTTGGTCCACCCATCCCTCTTCCCTCTCGTTTATGGGCACTCGAGAATTCTACCCGATTCTTTGACATCGTTGGAGGATTTTGTCCAAAAGTGTGGTGGGGGTATTCAAGTTCCTGTACACTCTGAGGAAGAGTTGTGGACTAGGAACAGGCTGCCGCGGTCTGAGCGGGGACAGAACGCCTTCAGTCTAAAATTCCAGTGGCTGCCTTGCGAGGTGGACATTTCGGGAGAACGAGCGAGGTGAGGGCGGCATTTGCAGTATTAACCTGACGCATATACTTATAATTCACATTTGCAGAATTACAAGTTATATCAACAACCTACACCCACAGCGCCACCCAAAACTCTATCATGTCATCGAGGATATTCTAACCCGCATACTTCCATTGTGGAACATAACCTTGACACCCCTCAAAGCTCGTTCGTCCGGGTCCAGGCGCATTCCCTTCAAATCACCCAACTTTATCGATCCTACCGAAGAAGACCCTCCTCAAGAGGAAGATGAGGACGAAGACGAGTACGATGAGAGAATCTTCGAGTGGACCCGCTCTCATCGCACCCTTTTTCAACCCGAACCAGGACAATTTGAGCCATCGTCTGTTGCATCGGATGAGTTGAAGCCCGAACAGATGGTGGACTTAAAACGAGATTTTGGCGAACGGGGGCTACAAGTCATCGTGAAGCTTGCCAATATTCATCTTACCCCGGATAAACCCAGTTATCCTGGCGGGACGTGGCACGTTGAAGGTCAACTTGTGAGTTTCCTGTCTTTTCTTACTTGTTAGCGCGCATATATACTGAGGATTACGCTTTTTTTTTAGAACGAACGCATATGCGCAACTGCAATCTACTATTACGACAATGAGAATCTTACCTCGAATTCACTGGCTTTCCGACAAGTTCCTAATCACAACGGCGCGAACAACTTCTATTACGAACAGGGCGACCACGACTGGTTAATGCCAATCTTTGGTATCCAGCATCGTGGGTCGACAATCCAAGAGCTCGGTAGCGTCAAAACTATCGAAGGGCGTGTCATCACCTTCCCCAACATCCTGCAGCACCAAGTCCAACCCTTCCAACTTGCAGACCCAACGCGTCCAGGCCACAGAAAGATTTTGGCATTTTTCCTTGTGGACCCCCATATCCGGATCATTTCCACCGCAAATGTTCCTTGTCAGAGACGAGATTGGTGGAAGGAAACGCTGCGAGATGGTGGTCTGAGTCAACTCCCGGTGGAGCTGCAAGATAGGGTCGTGGATCAGGTCGTGGAGTTTCCTATCGATCTCCAAGAGGCGAAGGAGTTGCGGGAAAAGTTGATGGAGGAACGCAAGAACTTCGTGGTTGAGCATCAGGACGCGTTGGCTAAGGACTATACGATTTCACTTTGTGAACATTGATTCCAATTGACTAAGGCACATCATCGCCACAGTTTTTTTTTTGGATTTATATCAATGGCAAAACACATGCTGGACGGAAAGCTTCAGGAGCAAACACCGAAATCTCTCTGGGCGCATCTGAAGTTCGGGTGTTGGAGGAAACGACCTTGGGCCTTAGGTGCTATCTTCGACGTCATATAATCATGTTCACGCATCACGCATCTGAGGAGATGGACTTAGCCATCCACCACCACCGAGGCCAGCACCGCGACATCTTCAAAGGCGCCAGCTACCTTCGATGGGTTCAAAATGCCTGGATTTGGTCTTCCTCTGAGCTTCGCCCCCTGGAATGAAAAGGTACTTGTGCATAAGTTCTGATTGTGGCAACCTTGACGCTCATTTCTGTTAGGTTTTTCATAAAACCATTTCCGAGAAGTAAGGAAACGATGGAAACGCCAGTCCTCGATATATCTCAGGACACGACTGCCTGGTGTATTGAAGAGCTGCAGTACAAGGCCGGACTTGCCGCGTTCAAAAACTATGGCGCTGTCAGCGTTTACAACGGGGACGTCGTCAAGTCGGATATCATTACCCCTGAAGGTGACCATTTTGCGAGATCGGTTTAAGACGTATATTAACATATCACATCCGCAGAATAACAAGTTACATCAACAATCTACACCCAGTGACCCACAGCAGCATTCACAACTCTGCCGTGTCATTGAATGGCTCTGCTGCCTCTCAAAGTTCGTTCTTGGGGATTCAGGCGAATTCCTTTCAAAAGACCCCAAGTCATCCGTCCCACGGAAGAACAGCCTTCCCGAGAGGAAGACGAGGACCACGCCGACTATGATGAAAGACTCCTTGAGTGGATCCGCGCTCATCGCCTGCTCGTTCAACCCGAACGTTGAACTTGGACAATTCGAGCCACTGACGCGTCGGACGTCATCGGAAAATCCCATGCAAGTCCCGAAGCAGGATTTTGGTGGAGGAGACTCAGAACTGGGATTGAAGCCCCAACAACTGGTGGATCCAAAACGGGATTTTGGTGAACGAGGGCGACAGGCTATCATGAAGCTTATGAATATCCATTTTACCCCCGATAAATCAAGTTATCTTGGCGGGACGTGGCACATTGAAGGTCAATCGGTGAGTTTCGTTTGCTTTCTCGTTGCATGTATTGAGGATTTCGTATCTACGTCAGAGCGAGGACATCTGCGCAGCTGCTATCTACTACGAGAACGAAAACATCACATCGACGTCCTTAGCTTCCGACAGGTAGCGGAGAACGACGCGGTTTACGAGCAAGGTGACCACGGCTGGTCAGAACCATATTTGGTCTCGGGTCATCAATATTCAATCCAAGAGCTCGGTCGTGTCAAGACTACCGAGGGGTGTGTTTCCACCTTCCCCAACATCATGCAAGACCAAGACCAACCTTCCAACTTGCTGACCCAGCACGTCCGGGCATAGGAAGATTTTGGTTTTCTTCCTCGTTGGCCCTCGTATCCGGATCATTTCCACCGCAAACATACCTTGTCAGAGATGAGATTGGTGGAAGGAAAGTCTCCGGGAGGGTGGTTTGAGTAAACTCCCAGTGGGGTTGCGGGATAGAGTTGTGAATCAGGTCGAGTTCATTGCTATATTTTGATCTACCTTTGGTTATGATGCGGAAATTTATGACTTATCGAATACCGTAACTGTATGGTGAATGCGGCGCGCAGGTGCATCTACGCGACCTGCGTGACTCATGACATGCATGACATATGACGCGACGCGTCGGTGACTCAAGCCGCCAACCACCGTTTCTGGCCGCTCGTAACGTGAAGACGTTACATATTGCCAGATAAAAACCTGGCCTCATTTTCAAATGACCTGGTCAACCCATGCGCACCACCTTGGCCACGATGCACCAAGCCATACACCAGTACCCCATACCCCGCTTTCAATCATCGGGCATCGATAAGGACCCGCCTCCACCGCCCGAACCAAAGCCTGTTATCACTTCACCTCCAACTCGCTTCCAGCTCCCGGGTTTCGGGTTACCGCTGAACTACGCACCACGAACCGCATATACACAACAAGAATGGGATATGAACCTTTCCAAGCTCGTAGAGACCTCTTACGAACCTATTGGGATTGGAAAAGATTTGTTCCCAACGACTTTGAACTCTGGTCTTATTAAAAGTGGAGAAGCCGTGTGCGTACTCTTCATTTTCTATGCTTTTGAGGCTATATGCGTGCTGACTCGAAATTTGGTTGGCGTTAGGTTGGCTCTGAAGACGTTGAGGGAGTTCACGATAATGCGCCTGTTGAACGCTATCACAGACAAGCCCGATTGGCAGGAGAAGGTATGTCAACCATTTTCCTGGCTTCTTGACTCAGAAATCTGATTATATGCGCGCGTATACCCAGGTATTCGATGAAACCATTTCGAATAAATGGAAAAAAGAGGCCCTTGCGGCACCCGGTGTCGACATCTCGCAGAAGATGATTGATTGGGCCATCGAAGAAGCTCGATACAAGTCCAATCTCCCACTCTTCACGTCGCATGGCGCGATCCGTGTCTTTGACGGTGACGTCGTCAAATCCGACACTGTGATCCCACAAAGCGTAAAGGAAGCCCTTCAACGCGCGACTGCACCCTTAGAGAACGTCCCAGCAAACCAACGCGACTGGCATCCAGGGAGCAATGGACAAGTGCTTGACTTAGTTCACCCCTCCCTTTTTCCTCTCGTTTATGGGAAGTCAAGGATCCTACCGGATTCTTTGACCACATTGGAAGATTTTGCTAAACGGTGTGGGGAAGGTGTTACACTACGAGTCCCTCCGGAGGATGAAACCGGCGTCGCAAGGAAGAAGCAGCAGTACGGGGTTGACTATGGTCGTCAGGATAGGCTCTACAGCCAAAAGTTCCAGTGGCTCCCGTGTGAGGTTGATATATCCGGGGAACGGGCAAAGTAAGTCACTTTCGAGTCAAGCTTTTGGACGCTGAACCCAACGAACAATGTTTATAGGATTACCAGTTACATCAACAATCTTCACCCGCAACATCACCCAGAACTCTACACGGTTGTAGAAGACATTATCACCAACATCATCCCCCTTTGGAATGCTTCACTTACGCCTCTTCTATCCATGTACTATACCCAAACCAAACGGATTCATTTCTTTGGTCCGGAGTTCCTCCCCATCCCAGAGGAAACCTATCCTCCACGGCTGGCCGGAGAAAGTGAGACCGACTACTGGAACAGGCGAGAGAACTGGGAACGTGATAATCGTGAACTCATTCCACCCGAACCTGGTACATTTTCTCCACCTTTCATATCACCCAGCGATGCGGGACCATCCGGGGAGTTGAAACCTGAGAAAGTGGTTGACCTGAAGAGGGACTTCGGGGATCGCGGATTGCAAGTTATAGTCAAGCTTGCTAATATCCATTTGACCCCAGAGAAGCCGTCTTATCCCGGCGGAACTTGGCATGTCGAAGGACAAATGGTATGTCTTTTTTCATTGACTCTACTCCTAATCTGATGAAACCTATGGTACCCTCTCAGAACGAGCATATATGCGCATCCGCTATCTATTACTACGACAACGACAATATTTCTCCCAGTTCACTCGCTTTCCGACAAATGTCCGCAGAGTCGGATGCTTCAGACTGGAGCTACGCACAGGACGACCACGACTGGTTTCCGACACTCTTTGATTGTCATCAACATGGTAGTCCATTGCAAGACATTGGAGGCGTCACAACCAAGGAAGGCCGTGTCATCACTTTCCCCAACATTTTGCAACATCAAGTTCAACCTTTCCAGTTAGCAGACCCAACGCGTCCTGGTCACCGGAAGATCCTTGCATTATTCCTTGTGGACCCTCACATTCGTGTTATCTCAACTGCGAATGTGCCTTGTCAACGGCGGGACTGGTGGTCGCAGACAATTCAAGAATCTGTGTATGGTGGAGTGGAGAAGGACAAAACTAGATTCAATCAACTTCCGGTGGAGTTGATGGGGAAGGTTGTTGAGGAGGTGGAAGGCTTTCCGATTAGTTTGGAAGAGGCGAAGATATTGCGAGAAGAGTTGATGGAGGAGAGGAAGGCGTTTGTGATTGCTCATGAGGGTGTTTTGAATAGGTTCTCGATTTCACTTTGTGAACATTGAGTATAGAAATAAACTCTCTACGGATGCAATGTACTGTAATCCTAGTTTTTCTGGTAAACGAAATGGAACAAGGGTTTAGTTACGTAAAGTAGATCTTTCGCGGTAAGTGCCACGCCCTGCCCTTGCTTTCCACCACCACCACATCCAAAGCGAGCTACATGACGTCCAGCGATGTGACTGATCCTGGCAATGCTTTATCACCCACCCACCGCCTTCCATCTGAAGTAATGGCCCAGATATTCATGTGGCTTCAGATTTTCTATCGCGGAAACCTCGAATGGAGTGGCGGCGACGCTAGATCACTTTCAAGTTGGATTCGGGTCACGCATGTATCTCAGCGCTGGAGGGATATAGCTTTGAGTTCCAAAGCACTGTATTCCACCATCCTCACCCATAATCTCCAGTATTCCAAAGAAATGCTCGAGCACTCTGGTTCTGTTGCACTGTCACTCATTGATAGTGTCGACTTCAGGACCGAGGGTATGTGGAACAGGAAAGAATTACAAGAGTTGGTCATTGCGGTTCTCCCCCGCGTTCGCCGTCTCTGGCTTGATCGCCAAAGCTTGGAATTCCTCCGCCGTCATCTCGAGATGTCGAATCTTGCTTTTGAAGAACTCTACCTTCGGCAATGGGATTCTTTCCGCCCCACCATCTTCCCCACTTCCTTACGATATCTACGATTACACTGGTGTCTATTCCATTCATACGAATGGTTATCTAAACTCTCAAATATGGTGGAGCTCACCATCGTTCCGGCCTACAACGGCACCCTTGTAGCCGTAGATGTGCTACTTGACATTCTGGACAAGATGCCACGGCTCATCTCTCTCGAAATCTCGACCATATTCCGATCAGAACCGGCACAGGCGAACCGGGTGTCTCCAATCTCCCCAAAGCTCCGATATTTGAAAGTAGTACACGATTGCCCTGAGCCCCTCATCGAATTTTTCCCTTGGTTGACCTTTGCACCTCGGTTTACCATCGATGCATTAATACAGTCAAGTCTTAATCCCATAGTAGACTGGTTGCCAACGATCTGTGCACAAGTCGGGCACCATCTTAAGGCGTCTACGATGGTCCTACGCAGAGCAAATTTAACGTGGGGCGGCGATTACTCAGGTTCTGAAATGCACTTTCATGAAGGTGCAGAGGAGGAACCTTACTTTCGACTCCGCCTCTTTTTATCTAGCCGGGATATGTTTCGTGCTTGGTTATGGAGCATTGAGGCGCTTCCACTTGGTGAGATTGAATCTCTCACGATGGATGCACCTACGCACGTAGTGGATTGGATTAATACCCCATGGCGCACCCTTCATACACTCCATCGACTCCTTCTGCGTAGTGAGCAGACATCCTCGACATTCCTCGATTTTTTGGTTGCACAACACGCGAAAAATGATCCTCCATCCGCACAATTCGCACCATTTCCATCATTGCAGGAATTAGAACTCTGCAGTATTGAATACGACGGGGACCTGAAGTCGAAACTTCTAGGGACGTTGGCCAAAAGAATGAATCGCGGACTCAAGCTTCGCAAGTTGGTTTTTCGCAACTCCAACATCTCGGAGGATTCTATCAAGCAATTATCGGAGGTAGTTGATATAGTTGAACGGCATGGTGAGAAGAAGGGAAGAAGGTGACTCGTCGTACTGTAAGTTTACTCTCTTTAATTCTCCGACTCGTAGCCGTCATGACGCTGAAATATCTAACAGTAATTACTGTAGTCGAAGGTGTCTTCCCAAAGCTTCCTCATTTACTTTTTCACTTCTATGATAATGCATTCGGACGGTCAACGTGACCTCCTTCAACCCTTCTCCTGTCCAGGTAGAAAATGACAGCCAGCCCTATATGATATGGTTTTTTACAAATCGCAAGCGTGATTCCAAAAAAAGCAGGATTCCAGGACGAATGAACATTGGGAGGATTCGAACCTCGACGCTTCAGGGGGACTGACGTCCACCGCCTTGTGATACCATTTCACTACCAGCGTCCGCTAATACGGAAAGGACATTAATATATGAGGGGCCTAACCTAGGTTTCTGCTCGCCACCACCGTCTTGATGACAATGACACAAGCCCCATCATCACAAGCAGTTATATTTACGAACCCGGAACAACTCGACAGCATCGTCTATCCATACAGAACTTCACAACTGTAAATTTATATTCCTTCCGATTTATCTAGCCCATGATAAGGTCTTCAGCTCCCTGGATAGCTATGTCACGAACTTCCTTCTTGAGGCCATTTATCACAGAATCTCTCGGTTTGTATCTTCTAGACGCAAAATCTACAACGAATATGTGTTAAGCATTCAAAGAAAGAGTTAATTAAACAAACCTCCGGTGATGCCGTTCTTGTCATGCTGAAAGCCAGCAATGCGCTCACAGGAAGACCAAGCGGTGAGCTGCAGTCGGTACACCTGCATTTGTGAAGCGAGTGGGCCAAGATCGTCCAACATATGACTTACCTTGAAGAACGGGTGGACAATGTCAGGGTACCTCAAAATCCCAATGTCACAGACGGTCTTGCTATGCTCTTCCTTTTTGTAAATTGCGCTTTCGAGGCCGGTGACCGTTGCCCCAGTCTGAGCAACGATATTGGCAAGCTCCTCAATGTTGATTGGAGTTGCGCTGCTAATGTCTGAGTCGTTGATGAGCCCGTGGAACCACGTTTCCACCTTTAACCAACACAAGTTCAGTCCAGAAACCTGGAACTAGCGAACTTTGAGCTACTTACCTCGCGGACGGTGGATGGATCGGGAGCGCCGGAGAACTTGAAAAAGTTGTCATTTTCCTTGATCAACTTATCAGATCGAGCAATTTCTTCGCCATCTGGCTCAATAAGACTGTTGGTTTGCAACGCGGCCACAACGGACTTCCATGTACGGTCCTCAGGCGCAATTTTGGAAATAGCCTTGGTGGTCCCCAGAATCATTACTTTGATGTTGTCGTCCATCTTCTTGAACTCCTCTGGCAGCATTTTGCCACGGAAGGAAGGGGCAAGACCAATGGTCAAGTGGTCATCCCGGGAGGAGTCCTTGACAACGAGCTAGATGGCCTTTAGCTTCTCAACCCTTATCTGAGATGGTGTTCAAACATACCTTCGAAAAGTCGAACGACTTGATGAACTCTGTTGCATCGGGAATGGCGAAAACGTCGGCTACCTTCATAGCTGGATCTACTGAATGGCAGTATAGAGAATGGAGGGGTCTCTGGCTGATAATTCGAAGTTACGAACAGCTTATATAGAGCCTAGAGGTCGATATTCTCACCACGTATTGACAGGCTGCCTGTTAACAGCTAATGAAACCATTACATGTTGGAATCCTTGCCACTCACGCTCTAACTGCATTTGTGAACATTGTTCTCGCAAATGCTATTCGTATTCATTTATTCACATTATTGCGAGATAACATCTGTTTTTTTGTTCGCTGAGTCTGGAGCGAAGGTCGCGTCAAGACACACTCCTTCGAATGCAGGTCGGAAATAGCAGCTTCCACCAAATTTAGAGAGAGAAACCCTGACAGACGACACCAGACTGACGTCGGTTATTGAAGCGCAGTAAAGCGACCACGAAAAGAAATGCACGCACCCGACAGGTTGTCGTTACCAGCTTCAATTAGTCCTGCACTGGAGGACTCTCCGGAGCCGTCGATGCCAAGGTCGATGCCGCGAGTCAGACAAAGATAACGAGCCTGCTGGTTGTAGCTCCGCTGGCCAACCAGCGTTGTGCCCTGCTCACCGACGCAAGCCTAACAGCTCTGAGTTTGAGCTTTTGGACGCTCAAACGCTACGGAGAGTCCTCCACGAGTGTCTCGGTGCGATGATAATAGAAAACCGACCTGCATTCCGTCTGTCACCGGCACGTAGCTATCTGCGGCAGACCCAACTGTACCTCTTGGCACAGAGGCTGAGAGGCTCAGCCCAGGATATGTTACGAGTCTGTTAAGAAAAAGCGAAGTGTTTTTAGGAACGTGTCTAGGTGCGATAATAATAGAAAGCCAACCTGCATTCTGTCTGTCACCGGTACGTAGCTACCTCCGGCAGACCCAACTGTACCTCTTGGTACAGAGGCCCAGCTTAAGGTATGTTATATGTTACGAGTCCGTAAGAAAAAACGAAGTTTTTCTTTTAGGAATCGTTTCTATCACGCCTTAGAAAGCCTCGGCCTCGCCCGGATTCGTGGCGGGATTTGCCATGCTTTCCTTGAATGGCAATCTCCGCTCATTCCTTTTCTCGTATCCTTCATTGTTTCTCTTCTCCGTTCTACATTCACGATTTCTCCACACCGACGCGGCTCCATGATTACTTCACCTCATGAGTTCCTCGATAAACTCAGCCTGTGGCCCTGGCAGTTCTACACCGATTCCAACTCAAACAGGACAGGCAAGAGTGGTTGAATGTGTCCGACGTGTATCTTTGGCTAAGTATATCTATCACAACGATTCCCGCTGCCAAGTACCGTCCTTTTGATCGTACGCAGGTATTCTCTGAAGAAATGACATCTCACTACCATCTTCGCTTAGGAGGACCCTTCCCTTCACGATTTTTCATGCTCATGGGCAAGTAGTCACTCTTGGTTGTGTCAGTCATTGTCATAAATCTAAATGACTATTCCACTGACCAGAGCCATAAGTCTGGTGTCTAGTTCGCCCCGTATCCTACGAGCGTCTTCTTCTGCTATTCGCGAATGCGCAGATGCTCCTGAAACCCCATTGTCGGGTTTTCCAAAGATGATCGCCGCTTATGATATATCCTGGCCATTGACCCTCCCGACATGTCGTGATTGTGTTTCTCTCATTCGTTAGTGTTACAATGATCTATCTACTGTTGAAGCCATAGTTTTATTCTCCCTCTGTTGCATGATGCCGGTTCGGTGTCAAGTGGATCGTAGGGCCTCGGGGTGTATTCATGACGTCGTAATGCACGCCATTCAAGAGTCACTGATAGCCAAATGGCAGTTGCTATGACTCCGGTTCATGTTCACCAGTCTAGACGGACTCGTATCTGCCAGGCGAGAACGCCACGGCCCTCTAGCTAAGTCCTCAGAGAGGAGAGGCGTTTTTGAATAGCTCGACTTAACTACGTCCAGCCCTATATGCAATGGTTTTACACAAGCGTGGTTCCAAAAAAAAGTATCCTTGATGAACATTGGGAATTGTGAGGATTCGAACCTCGACTCTTCAGGGGGACTGACGTCCACCGCCTGAGTGTGATACCATTTCACTACCAGCGTCCGCTAATACGGAAAGGACATTAATACATGAGGGGCCCAACCTAGGTTTCCGCTCGCCACCAGCGTTTTAATAACATCATCAACTTCGTCTGCTGGCCATAGAGTATATCTACCATTTTTATGCCAATGAAAAGTGTGATTGAAAAAATTATACCCCAACCCCAACTTGAAATGGTGAGAAGGATTCGAACCTTCGACGCTTCTGCGGGACGAAGTCCACCGCCGAATTGTGATTCCACTTCACCACCACTGTCTACCAGAACGTAAGCACACTGCCAGACTATAAAGGAATGGCATTTGTATTCGCCACCATTATCAAGTAAACTGACTTAGCAGCACGGAACGCAATGTTACATCAATGGATATGAATATAGATACAGATCTTCTTCGCAATATATTACTGTAGTGTAGGAAAGATCTAATCTGCTTCTCGTTTAATTTTTCACTTCCAATGGTGTTGCAAAGGGATAATCAAGGTAACCCTTCTCTAAACCCTCCGCCTGGCCTGGTACGTAGAAGGTCTTCCGACCGTATTTCGTCCATGGGACATCTTTCTTAATCCTTATCGGAAGGTCAGGCTAGAATAAAGAGATAAAGTCAGGAGCGTTCATCACATCACGAGAGAGCAGAGACTGACATTCGAAATGAACCAACGACCAGACGCAATGATATCCCCCTTCTCCTCTGCAACTTTCAGAGCTGATTCTCTGACATAGCCACCTGCGCTGATCAACGGCCGTGGCTCCAGATATCCCGGATAAAGTCGTTCGACTTTGACCCCAAAACAGCTGTTGCGTCGTCTGTGCCGTTGACACGGGGTTCAACGACATGGATATATGCGAGGTCTGGATGTCGTTGTTTGATTTCGGAGACGACGTGAGTGAATTGTGGTATAGGATCTTTCATGCCCATATCTAGAAGTCCCGAGTTAAGTATATGGACAAACCAGCAAGGACCGCGAAATAACATACCTTGAACTGTTGCCCATGGACTCAGTCGGATTGCCGACCGCTGAGGACCAACGGCGCCAACGACGGCATCTACAACCTCTAAGGCAAACCGGCTCCGGTTCTCTATGCTGCCACCGTACTCGTCTGTCCGGTCGTTACTCACATCTTGCAAGAACTGATCGACCAAGAACCCATGAGCACCATGGATCTCGACCCCATCAAATCCGGCACCAAGTACTGCGTTCTTCGCAGCTTGTGCGAAAAGTTGGATGTATTCTTGGATTTCCGGTTTGGTTAATGCGTGGGGCGTTACGGTTGCAGTTTCGGGTGAGGTTGGTATCGAACTTGCCCCAACGATGGAGTAATCACCCAGCTCGTGAAGAACTGTCGGGTCTGCCGTTCAACCGAGAGCCCAAAGTTGTAGGTAGATACAAGAGCCTTTGGCATGAACACCATCGACAACATAAAGAAAGCCGCAAATATTTAGGAATCGTGAAAGGTGGATATATGCGTAAATGTGAGTACATACCTGTTTCCAAGCGTCGATCTGTTCTTGACTGTATATTCCGGGTGCGTTAGGGAAGCGAGCTGCTTTCGCTGCGATCGAGGTAGCCTCCGTGATGAGAAGCGTTCCCGGTGTACTTGCGCGTTGTTCGTAGTATGGTTTGACGAGGTGGAATATGGGTGCCAGAGTGGCCCTGTCACTACGCGTTCGAGTTAAAGGCGCAAGCACAAGACGGTGCTGGAGAGTGATGTCTCCGACTTTGATGGGTTGGAAAAGCTTTGGTTGGGAGCTCATTGTGAGAGAGGTCGGTTGAAAGCAGATAAAACAAACTGTTGTGATGATGATGGGTGAGATAGGATTTGATGTGAGGTGACTTACTCTGCTGGTCCTGTATGCAAGGGCTTTTATACTGTACCAAAGGCCGATACACGCTCTCTTATTCTATGACATCGGAGCGAAATCTCGCTAACATAGCTGACCACCCCGACCGCCCACATCAACGAGGCAGCAAGTCAAGAACCGATGTGCCAACTGCACTATATTTGAAGCTCTTGGAAGCTATAGACTTTGTCAGATGAAATGAATAAGACAAGGCAAAGATAAGATGTCACTAAGTGAGCGCTATCCACCCAACAAAAAAGCGCGAAACACGTGACCGGAGAGCCACGTGGCGGAGAATTTCAAGCTCCGACGCGCGACTTTTCGACTTCGTCGGTTTCGACGCAAAGTCCAACGCTGCCTGCCCACGTGGCAGTGGATTTCAAACTCCGACACGCAACTTGCACGCTCGTCGA